>OMNV01016257.1:209266-268642 GCA_900303265.1 Brotula barbata | reverse complement strand
TATATTGTTAACCCAATATTTATTTATATATTTACAATTGATATTTAACCAAATAGAGGACTGTAAAAATATGAAGGACCATACAGACATAAAATAATGTGATTAATAATAATGCTGCTGCTGCTGCTGCTGATAATGATGACTATTATTATTAGTAGTAGTAGTAATAGTAGTAGTATAGATATAGCTGTTTCTGACCCTCTCCTTCTGTATCTACCCCTCTCTCTCTCTGTCAGTGTGACCTCGCTCAGCGGGTTGTGTCAGCAGACAATATAGATAAGTTCAGCAAGGCCAACGGTTTCATTGCATGGATGGAGACGTCGGTTAAAGACAACAGGAATATTGCAGAGGCAATGAGGTGACTTTTAGCACTGTTCTCCTTAGCACTCATCTTGTCACAGCCACACACCCAATCTTTTTATGTTTCATCTCATCACTGACTGCTGTGTTTCAGGAGTTTGGTGCAGGAGATTCTGTCAGTCCAGTCTGATCAGCATTTAATACAAACCAGACATGAGGACTCTATTAATTCTACACTGGACTTGCAGCTCGACTCCTGCAGGGACAGCGGCTGCTGCTGAAGCAGGTTGACATGCTTTCAAAGAAACCATTTTCTAGGACATTTCAAGACTCTGGAGATTTTTATTTTTTGTGGAAGGCTTATTAAAAGAGGAACTCTATCCAGATGATGAGAGCAGCAGTGTTCTCCAGTTCTACTCCTGTTTCTACATTTGTGGTGGTGGCCCTACACTTGAGCTTTCTTTAGTATCTCAGACTTCAGTACTTTTATATCCAGTATCCAGTAAGAAGTGAGTAAATATTTTGATGTTATGTTTGTTTTCTACCAACTCTTTGAAGGTAAGCTTTGGTTGGCTAAACTCAAGAGTCAACAGCGTCAGTAGGCTATTGCTGGCAGCAAAGGCGGATGTGTTTTGCAGCATTAACATTGACTAAACTGGGTCAATAACATGCGTTTGAATTTTGACACAATCTGTCCCTATCTATGCTATTATGAGCCTTTTAAACTTCCGTTTGCAATTTCTTTTTATTGATCCCTCTCTCTCTTACTCCTTGGCTATGCTCTCACTTCTTTGCAGTTTTTATGTAATCTGTGTTAGACTAAACTTACACCTGTGAGTCATCATTTTCGCTCATGAATGCAATTAAAAACAGGAACTGTGGGTCATTCACTAATGACTACCTACATCACAGTCTGCACACTGCACTCGTACACGTATGACTTTGGAGCTATTTGGAGTTAAACAAAATCATCATAGACACAAATGTTAACTCATTGCTTATAAACATTGGATATGTAAATTACCACAGATTTGCCAATCTCAAATATTGGTATGCTTTATCTCTTGTTTGAAGAATAAATGGAAAAAAGTGTTGTATCAATTGATTGAAAATGTGATTTCTATCCTTTCATAGTTTCTTCCATTATATTTGAATAAATTCACATACTCAAAGGAAACAGAAAATACTGGAAAGATAGCTTATGACCGTTTAGTGTCTTAATGAAAGGCGGAAGTTCAGAAAAAAAGAGAGAAGGACATGAACATGAACATTTCCTGAACAACAGAGGAACATCTGGGTGAAGGAGGAGCTAAAAAAAATCAGGAGCACCATTCACAGGCTGGTGTGACACAAATGAAAGCACTTTAATACATTCCTTAAGCCTGAAAAAGTTTAGAGGGGGGAGGGGAAGGTAAAAGAGGAGAGAGCAAGATGCAATAACAGAAGCATGAGAGGGTTTGTGTAGAATAATGAAGGGAAGACCTTTGGGTGTGAGATTGAGGTGTGGAGTGTGCTCAGTCCACCCACCAGACAACCTCCACCAACACAGTGAGTGAGTCAGTGAGCCACATGGCAGGCCACATGGTTGTCTATGTGTGTCAGAAAGCCACATGCATGTACATGTGTCCTGAAGGTGTCAATTTTTATCAGTGTGTCTGGGAAAGTTCTTAGATAAATGATGAATTTACTTTTACCATCCATCCATTATCTATACTGCTTATCCACGTTCATCTTCTATTTAATTCAAAGAACTAACTCGGCCAAGAAATGTCACATAGATCATGCTAACTACACTAAACAAACTCCAATTTCTTTGAAGCTCATTCATTCCCTAATGTTAATTAGCGCACCAGTGTCTTATTATCAACAGTTTGTTGGTGTGTGTCTTAGATGAAAGCCAGTTGTTAATGAGTTCAGCAGTATGAAGCGTGGCTCTGTAATATAAACAGCAGCCCTCCATATAGTTTCTTTTGGTGTAAATGCAAAATGGATATCAAATCAACAAAGAAAACCTCAATCCTCTGCTTCAGAGCTCTGCATTAAGAGGGGAGGTCTGTTTCTGTTTGTGTCTCTGCAGAAAAATGCAAAAGGAACATTGTCTCAAAATATGAAATGGGTGACATGATTGCTCAAAAAAAAATGCAGACAATATGTCAACATATTGATATTCCCAGTTACTGATGCATTTAATTCAACAGATGAGTCTTGCTTGCTGTGTTAGATAATATCAGTGTATTTAAAGCTCACACACGAGCTTTAATCACACGTGATGTTGCCAGAATGCAACATCACCCTCAAGATTGAGGACCCAGAGATGGCTACAGCCCCCATTGTTCCCCTATAACTCCTTTTGGCGGCAAGGTGGCATGGTGGTTAGCGCTGTTGCCTCACAACAAGAAGGTTGTGGGCTCGAATCCCGGGGTTGACCTCCACACCATTCTCTGTGGAGTTTACATGTTCTTCACATGGCTATATGGGTTTCCGCAGGGCGCTCTGGTTTTCCCCACCCACAAAAACAATCACTCCTGCCATCGCACCTGACCAAGGCAAGGTGGAGGATCTGGAGTTGGTCCCTGGGCACTGTTGTATGTGTGTGTTTGCATGTGCTGGCTGCCCACTGCTCCTCATTGAGGATGGGAATTAATTTCCCTAAGGGGATCAATAAAATATCATTCTTTCTATTATAGCCTTCCACTTTTGTATACACAGAGAGAGAGAGAGAGCGAGATTGAGAGATATTGAATATATAGTACTGTGCAAAAGTCTTGGTTCACCCCTATTAAACCTGGTCTAATGGACCTTTTTCCCAGCAGTCATTCTGACAGGAAATAGTGATGAATGTAGGACAAATACAGCTGTTAGCAATGACAATATCAGGGTTCCATTCCATTCAGGTTGAGGAGAGCCTGGTTCCTGCTATTGATCAAGTGTTAAGGGAGGTCACACCAAATACTTTAGACACTTTAGCCTGTAGAAGCTGTTCTTGGCTGATTTTTCACTGATTTTTAATACTGCATACACATTTCCTGTATTTTCTGGTTGTATTATAATAAAGAGATAGATAGCATTGCGAAAACAACAAATCTAATGGTGGCCTAAGACTTTTGCACAGTACTGTATATATGTACCTTTGTATACATACATACATGCATACATAGATACATACATACATACATACATACATACATAGTATATCAGCCACTGTGTCAGTCAGTCCTGTGTGTGTGGGTTTTTGCCACCTTGCGTGTGTGTACATCAATATGGGTTTTTGTCTGTATGATTCAGTTATTATCGTGAGTTGGTGCACTGTGACTCAGTTGTCCACCCCCACTGAAGTGCTAGGAAGCCCTCAACCAAATGGTTGGAAGATGGATACGTGGAGCTTCATTGATGTCGTCAATGTTCAGGACAGGGTAGTCGCACACAGTATGTGTGTCAGTGTGCTTGCGTTAGTTGGCAGACATAGGCGCTGAGTAAATCAGATGGTACAAGTGCACTTCCGTAGGATGCAATTGCTACTAATGGACAAGCATGCTGTTGGAGAATGGTCAGGTATGTTGCCAGTCAAACTACTGGCAAAAGACTCTCAAACAACCAATACAGGGAGGGCCACAGCAGGCCAGAGCTCATCCCTGGGGTCATGGGGCAAAAGACAGCATACACCATTGACAAAGTCATCCTCACTCCAGTCATGCACTCCTTCTTAACATTCATGTTTTTGAAGGCAGACGGTAACCAGAGAACCTGAAGGAAATCTGCAGACAAACAGGAAGAAGATTCAACTCCACACTGAAAGGTCCCGGTCAAGAGCACATGGGTAACAACAAAACACCCACCATCGCAGAGACCCAGATTTGCTCTTGCGTAGCAGTGCGTCCAGCTTGTTTGTGCTTTTCTAATAACACAACAGTCGTGTGTAGGTCCAGGTGCTGTTTTCAGTCCCACATCCACATTTTACTAAATATTAAGAGATGTCATTTGTACTTTTTGAGATATCTGGCTAACAGTCAAATAAAGCTGCCTAATGACAGACGACAGTACAGGCTGGTCTCTATTTTCAGCCTCAATCTGGGCCAATATGACGCTGAAAGGCAGCAGTGTGGGAGGCATCTGAGGAGCTCTGTACAAAGCTCTCATAGAAACGAATATTTCTGTTGTGTTGTGATCATTAACACTGCTCATATTCTCCAGAAGGCATTTACAAAACTGTCTGTCTGTTTCCTTATGAGATGTACATCACAGACAATATGTTTATGCGTCAAATGTGGATGTTATTTTTTCAGCAGCAGCATCACAGAGACAAAGAGCGAACAACAAAATTTGATTCTCATGTGCTCAAACAAGACTCATTTTAGCTACTTCTAGGCCTTGAGAACAAATTGAAGTGAACCAAGATGTTTACATTGCATCTGATGAATAGGAAGTGCCATGTAAAGAAGGATAAATACAAACAGTAAATACCCGTCATAAGCTTTTACAGTATAACTGGCTAATGCACATATTAGTTCAGTAATTTAATAGTAACATACAAGACTTGTGTTTTAAATATGGACAGTTCAAGGGCACATTTTCTCATTGTGTTTGGGAATGTAGCAAGGGAGAAGCTTTTTTTCTTGTCTTGGAAGACTGCTGGTGACTCATTCAAGCACTACTAATTATGTTTCTTCCCTTGACCTTTGAACACACAAACAAGAAGAGATGGTTTTACAACTTTTGCGTCATGACATGACAGCTCCCACACAGGTGTCCAGACGAAGTGTGTTGAAGTAAGACTCACAGTGTGCAGTTTTCGTTAGTTACCACATAGAAACTGTCTCATTTAATTAATTTGACAGCTTTCTTTTAATAACATTTAATACCAACATTTAATCTTATCATTTTATTGTTTGTAACTTACTCTATAGAATGTTTATTGAAACTACAATTGAATGGATTGCAGTGACAGTGGTTAAGGCAGGCACTATGTCCACTAACTTAATTTCAAGAGATAGTGACAGACCAATGAAGAGATGGATACAGAGAGAGAGAGAAATGGAAAGGGGTAGATACAGAGATAGAGAATTGTCAATGGTAATTTACACTACACAATTGGATGTTTTAATATATTGTTTAATTTTGTATTCATTCATCCACACATTGAAGGGAATAAGAAGTAGTAAGTGGAGGAGAAGAGTGAGCCCTGTGGGAGAAAGAGTAAGCAGAGGCTGTCACAAAAGCTACAGGTGGTGGGCCATCATTCCTGTGGTGCATCTGCCTCTCACTGTCAGTGTTGCAAATCAGCATAAGGCCTGTAATATCTATCAGTGCAAAATAGTATAAGCAGACGGTATTGTTTATGATGATCTGTCTTTAATGTGGGTTCTCCAAAAATAACAAACAGCTGCTGAGGTCATTCTGTCATTTTCCTGTTCAACCATAATAAGAAAGTGTCTGACTAATTTTGAGGAACGATTAAAATAGTAATTTAGTCGGTTAATTAAAAGAATTTCTGATGGAAAATGTTGTGTATTTTTTCTCGTCCTCTGGCTCCCCCCTACTGAAATCCCACATCGCCGTCGGTATGAATGAATTTCCGGGTTTCCATGCCTTTTAAACGTGACCCGGCATCGTATACGTAATACCATAACAACCAATAGAAACATCGAATGGGAAGCATGTCGCTGTTCACGTTCGAGGGTAACAGTGCTGCTTTAAGTACAGTCGGAAAAAGTGTTTTTATGTCATCCTGTAACGTAGCTGGAAATGCCGTTCCTTGAGTTACCCATGCGGACATAGTTAATGTCCGTAAACTCACAGACACAGATATAAATGACGTTAATTGAAAGAACTAATACTTAACTCAGAACCAAGCTAACAATTCAATCAAGTAAAATGTGCCTGAAATATGCACAGATGTACAACATTTGAACGGGTCCTGAAGAGAATCTCAAGTGCACAGAAATGTGTCCCGATGATTGGGAGAGAGAGTAAGACAGACAATAACACACCAGCTACAAACGAGTACAGACAAATTAAACCTATAAATGCATAAGGCATCTAGAAAAATCGACAGGCATAATTAACACTTGAGTCCTGATCCAAACGCTGGTTTTGAAGACATTATAGCAGGGGTCAATATATGAGAAGAACTGTATGAACATTCAGCATTTTGGTGTTTGTTTAGCTTCTAATGACGCTGATGTTTTCTCCGATTGGTATTGAAGGTATCACACGGGAAGGCGGGGCATGCGCAGTGAGTGAACTCTTATGAAACAAAGTAGTGCAGTGAATCAGGTAGGAGAAAGAGTAGGAGCTTCTCCCACAGCAACACACAGCAGTCACCCACTTTCGCACCACAAAGTAAAGAAATGCTTCTTTCTTTGGGCTTGACATAAGATACAACCCCGGGATCTACCACAAGGTAAGACGAATGTCTTCTCTAGCTCGAGTTTGTAAAGGAAGCTGGCGCTACTTTTATAAAAATATAACACCGGTTACATAAAAAGCCCTCCGGTGACCCCGTTTTGCTCCGCGGTAATGTTTCCATACCGTACACTCCGAGTTTTCGTATTTTTATCATTCCACGCCTGTAAACCGTCACATTCCGTTAATTATTAGCTTGTCTGTGAATAAATGGTGGCCGGTTTTGACAGTGGAAGCGTTTCTGTGCTAAAGATTTCCCTGTCAGAATGGACACTATGACCTAATTTCCATTTGCTGAAGTCAAGTCAGGAGCCCTCAGCCACTTTTTCAAAATACTTATGTCCAGATCTCCCATAGCGATTTTATTTGATAAATTAACAGATTTATACAAATTGTTTTCTCGGGAAAACGCACAGACCTCACATTCCGTCCACGTTTACAAATGTTATGTTGTATTATTATGAGGTAACCGCCAAATTTGTCCAATTCAGTTAATTCCAATACATTAGTGAAATTAATTGTTAAATATGATCAATATTCAAAATCAACACTCAGTGGTCCCACAGAGCTCCTTTAAAGATGATTCATAAGTGATTCTTTGTCTTTCTAAGTGTTCAGAAGGCTTGACTGATACTTTCACAGGCCAATATTATCGGCTGATATTTAGATTTTACAGATACATCTGTGTTGGCATATATTTAACTAGAAATTTCACTATATAAATGTTTACCAGTTTGTATTTTATGTGTGATCACCCTCATTTTAAGCAATTATTATGAGCTTACACTTTGTTTATTTTTGTGGGTAGAAGGCAGTATTTAACCTCTTAAAATCTGAGGTAACTCCCCAATGGGTCTGCCTTTAAAAACTTTATTTAAATTCTGTTTGAAAGCCAAAATTCACAAAGATACCAAATTAATCAGGGTCCATTGTGGGAAAATCTTTATAAAATGACGTTCTACACATCTAGGATAAAGAGAATTTTGAGGGAAAATAAAAATTCCATCACTTAAAAAAAACAATGGTTACATTTATGAATTTTAAGATTTTTTTCTCAATTAGACCTTTTCAGAAATTATGGGATTATTTAAATTCCTTTTCTACATTGTACATTCCTCTCATTGTGGTACTCATGAAAAGATGCATTACATGCATCCAAATTCCTTAGAATAACCTTTAAAATGTTTCCCAAAAATGTACCCAATTAAATCATCAACAGTGTTACAAGGATTAAAGTTCTAAAAAGTATTATTATTATTTATGATATTAATTTAAAAGCAATTTTTAGTTTTTAGTTTAGTTGCTGTCTGTAGTATTAGTTGCTGTATTTTTATCAGCTTTGCAAATATGTCAATCTTTGGATTCAGTACTAACCTTAAAATCCAGACTGAAATATTTAGTAACAAGATTAGTAAAAAATGTCATATTTACAGTTGCAGTGCAATAGGATTATTTCTGTGAATTGCTAACTCTCTGTGTGTATGTGTGTGAGGTTGTATTTTCCTCACCATTAATGACAAATTTGTGACTTCATAGAGGCTCCCTGAAAAATCTGTTGTCCAGCTGCTATGCTTCCAGCAGAGCAGACAAATAACAACTTAAGCACTGTGGCAGCAAATGTAAGAAGCATGTTTGTATTCATTGCAGTGATTGTTTGCAATATTGTATCACAAATCATCAAAGCCGTTAACATTTTGTAGAGGCTGCAGAATTATGTAAACCCTGCAAGTGAATTAACATTTAGTCAAATCTCACCCAGGGGTTGAAGATCAGAACTAACGAAGCCCCTTGGAAGAGAGGTGAAATGTAAATGACGTATCTTCAACCAATTCCACTTGCCCTCCATTCAACCCTTCTTGGATTTATATATTTCTTAGCATTCTGAAAACATCACAGCACATAAACAAAATTTTTAACCTATATAAACTTATATAAACAAAAATTTTAACCAATATAAGGGCTGTCAGTTAATTTGAAATTCGAATATATGTTCAGATTTTGGAGGATAAAAAAATCTGTCAACTGTAATAACCATGTTAGAGTGTAATAATACAAAATCAGCATTTAAAGTCCACAAGTGCAATAGACCACCTGAAGTAGTTTGCTTTCTGATCCGGCAGAGGGCGCATTACAAATTCTCATTGAGCTTGACCTATGGCATGCCCCACTGACCTCGACAACTTATTTCATGTTGTTTGCAATGACAAAATGGAGGACGCCAGCGAGCCAAGCCGTCCTGAGCTCACAATCACAAAAGCACCTGAGTAGCAGTGTGAGAAAGTATTCAGGTTTTTACGTTGTAGATAGCAAGGAGACCACAGACATGTGGAGCAAGATTTAGTTTTGTACGTTAAATGTTGTTATTGTCCCAACTTTAAGGTGTTGAGTGTCAAGAAATGCATGTGGTAGGTTTCAAATTAGGTTTTATTTCACCATGCACTAATACAGGTTTTAAAATGTAAACGTTAGTAGAACGTTATGTAAAAAAATCAAAGTGATGTAAATAACAATAGATAAACAAAATGATACAATATGTTTTGTCATTAATTGAATAAGTTAATGTGGGGTGGGGTTGTTCATTTGAATATATTTGAATGTTTTGCTTGTTAGCTGTTATTCATTTGATAATATTTTTTTGCAAAAGTGACAGCCTTATATTGTATATACAAGGAAGGAAGGAATCAGAGCAAATTTACTCAAAGCACAGTCCATCCATCTATTATCCATGTGAGGGTCGTGGTCAGGCTGAAGCTTATACCAGTAATTGTGTGAATGGAAGGGTACAGCCTGGACAGGTCGCCAGTACCGCAGGTTTGACAGACAGACAGACAAACAGACGGCGCCTTGGTGACTCGTCTGCCACGTGCCACTGTGGCGCTCGTATTATTCCGACCTGTGCCCCTCGCTCTTTCCTATTCGTCTCTCTACTTTACCTATCATAATTAAGTATAAATGCTAAAACTCGAACCAGGACCTTCTTTTTGTGACAACAGTGCTAACCACCTTGTCACCCATACCATACAGTGCTATTTAGTATAGTATAACCTACAACATGATGAGATGGGAGATGGAAGATAAAATAACATGTACAGCAAAAACAGGTTAAATGATAGAATTCAGACTGGATTTATTAGGCCTTTGCAAATGAAGTCATGTAACATACAAACAGTATATAATAATATTGTCTTGTGGGGACCGTTGCTGGCCCTTAAATTCAGAACAGAGTGAAGTTAACAGCAGCTTATGATAGATATTTATGTATGGACAAAAAAATACAAAATTTTTTCATAAAACACAGTGCATCTTTTAATTTTTTTACCAAGTTTTAGTTGTGAACAATAAAAAAAAGGTAAACTGCTCAAATGCATGTTGGACTCAAACAAATATTTTATAAATAAGTACAACTTGTATATAGTATAATACGCTATTATTTAATTCATTCTCTTGATTTATTATTTAGATTCCTATGGTCAGTTATTGCCATTTCCTCTGAGTAGTTTGAACCTCAGGTTTCCAGATAATTTACTATTGTAATGTAAATTTCTATACATTGTTCTAGATTCTGTGACCACGTAATTCTGGCTGTACGGTAGAAAATATAAATGTGAAATTTGCTCAATTGATGATGAAAGACAAAAGTACCAATATAGCCACAAACTCCACCTGACACGTTGGGATGTGAACTTCCTTGCAGGCCATCACACGTCATGGTTTTTGGATTGGCTCTTCTGGGTTATTCAGGAACAGGAGTGTCAATAGAAGGCTGTCCTTTACTTGAATGGAAGCTAATCTTCAGAGCAACCAAGCACCTGTCCTCCATGTACATTATTCTCCTCTGCAGAATGTTACACAGTTAATTGCTGCTGAATCATACCAGTGTTTTATTCAGTGAGTAGCCAAGCAACAGGTCTCTGCCTGACTAGTCCAGAAATCCCATTTAGTCCGCTCAACTCCTATTAGCCAGCAGTACAATGTTTTAATCTAACCACACTTTGACGAGCAGCAGTTTCTTCTGATCAAATACAGGAAAGCATAATTTAACAAAGGTATGTGAACAACCAGGGAAGCAGTAATAAATTTGAGTGAGCACAGAGTAAGTCAAGAGTGTGACATAGATCCATTAGCTATGATCAAGGCTAGTGAGGGTATAATAAACCCATCTATGAAAATTGATTGTTCTACAGATTAATTTGCTTATATACAGTATACATTTGAATGTACAAATGCAGAACATTCCCTGAGTCTCTCTTTCTGTTTGTTACTGCAAGAGAGACAGCAAGGAGAATTTTTAAATAAATTTTCAATCCTAGCTAAAAACAATTTTTATAAATAATCTAGGGTTGAACGATATATCGTAGTAATTGGTGGTAATTTTTTTGACCACATGGATTCAAAAACCTGATGCAATAATTCCTCAGGATACTTCACCCTGGAATGGGAATAAAGGTATAGACATATTCTACCTTCCAATGAGCTACATCACCATTGAACCAGGGCCCTTGATTTGCAGTTAAATACTCTGTCACTGAACTTTATCACCTGTTAGTCATGAAAGTGGTGTAGAAACATAGAAGGGGGTGAGCGATGGGACTTGGTGATCTGTGATATTTTTCACATTTGCTTTGTTTGTGCCCCACTCATCTCATTCCTACTATTTCTGTCCACCTAATGTCATTGACTGCTTTGACTCTATCGCATAACCCAAATCATTTAGGGCTCTTTGTTGTGAGCCTTAAATCTTTATGCAGATAGTAGAAACGTGGAAAGTTGTTCTCAACGTCACGTGGTGCGTTCCTGCGCAGACTGTCCTGTTCTTCTGTCCTTGCACACTACTGCTGTTAGAGTGTTGAAGTGTTAATGTTTTGGTAATCTGATATCTATTCTGTTATGAGACTTCCAGCACTGTATTTGTACTTGTACTGAATGTACGTCTGCTGCGACACGTCACTGCTCTGCTTTTTTTTTTCCTGACGAGTGATATATACTCTGTCTTCCTGTCTGCCTGTCACTGCATTAACATCAGTAGTAAAATCCCAAATTTTTCTTGATTTGTGAGTTGTGACAGGAAAAATAATTTTGACGTCAGTTGTAAATATGCGGTATCACTAAAATCAGTCAAATCATTCAGTGCTCAGTCAGTGTTTGTTATCATTAAGTTCACCTTGTAACTCTGCTTCTGTTTTTTTTGCTTTCAATCTTTCAGAATAAGATGGCTCCAAATTCCATCCACTGGTTCCGGAAAGGACTTCGTCTCCATGACAACCCAGCACTGCGCGAGGCGGTCAGGGGATCAGGCAAAGTACGTTGTGTTTACTTCTTGGACCCCTGGTTCGCAGGCTCCTCCAACGTAGGTGTCAACAGGTGGAGGTAAGCAGCTGACCACATCAATTTATGATTGGAATTGTTTGTGCGTGTGTGCATGAGTTATAATGTGACGTTACTTATACTGAGTTGTTGCTTAGCTTGCTTTACTAATATATAAATGTAAATAAGTGAAATCCACATTTTGCCTTCACTGTTGTAATGCCCCATGGCATATGTATTTTGAAGTGTCTACTGTCTGATCCAAAGCAACTACTAAAAAATGATATTTCCTGGTAAATGATCCTTGTTAACTGAACACAATGAGCTGGTTTACAAAGTTTACATGAAAAAACTGGAGAAAGTAAGGAAATAAGTTAAACAAAAATAATATTTTGAGCACATGCAGTCCATCCATACCTTATTTAATTAGTTCAGTCACTGTCTTTCTCTTTTTTGTTAAAAAGTGCTTTTCGTTTCGGTGTTAAAGTCAGTGACCTGCTGCTATCCTGCTGACAGTGTTACTAAAGATATACACACAGAGAGGTCGAGGCAGTACTCCGAGAGGAAATACACATCAGTGATGCACAGGCATGGTTGCATGCTCCTAGATTCCAAAACACATTTTTGGGTCACTGGTATACATCTTAAAAGTATACCAGTGTAGTACATTTCCTGGTAGATGATCCTGTGTTAACTGAACACAATGAGCTGGTTTACAGAGTTTACATGAAAGAGCAGGAGAATGAAGGGAAATAGGCTAAATAAAAGTGACATTTATAGAAGGCACATACTGAACAATTGTTGCATGTTAAGGCATGTTAAAAATAAATAAATTATTGAAATGAATACTGTTCATGTTTAAGTTTATTAAAGGACATATTTTTGAATGAAATATTCATCTTTATTATTTTTATTGTTAGTTAACGTATGATTAAAACAGCCTCAAGGTAAATGTAAAAGCTGATAGCTAAGTAACAGTGAGTAATTCTTAGATTCATTATCCAATTAATCGTTTCGATACTCGATGACTGGCTCTCAAAGTTTTCGTTGGTTGCGGCGCCATTGTGAAAACATAAAAAAAATGTTCTTTTTTTCCCATAGAATACCTGAAGCATCCATTATTTTGTTCCGTCCTTTGCTTCATAACTGGGAAAAGCTCGTACTGTACTTTAGTAGGCGCTGTCATAATGACATCCTCTTAGAGTGCCGCTAGAAGCTGTGACTCGTGTAACTAGGGTAATTAGGATACGTCTTACTGGGAGCAAAAACTGGCTGCAGTGCTTCAGCATACAACATGATGTCAGCATTTCCCAGCTTTACAGAGGTTATTCTGTTTGTCCCTGCATTCATGGGTTTGAGGTGTTCCTGTTCAGGTTAATATTTGGCAGATTGAGAGTTAAACTGATTAATCATCTTCAAGACCATCCTAGAGTCTTAATGAGTCAGAGTTTGACACAATTATAGTTCTGGAGTTTTATCATGATTTCCTCATTGGTCCATCTCAAGGAGCTTATACATATGGACCATATCTCTAAGCTCTGACCTGAGATCCTCTTACTTGGTCAGAACTCAGGTGTTTCTTTGATGTGGTATTTGTGGTTTTAGACAGTTTTGGCCTCGGTTTCGAACCATTTGTTGTGTGGGCCTGGAAAACCCTTAAGGATCCTTTGTGTCCATCTGTGATACTGAGCTGTATAAACTGACTTGCAACTTGACATTAAATTGGTTTAAATCTGTCATTCTCCCTTTTTGTCCAATGGAGGAGATTCTGAGTGAATCATGTTGCCTATAAAGCCCCCATAACAGATGTGTATTTAACAGAAGTCAAACCATTTTGACTTAAACATCCTATTAGCAAAATATATTTTTGCAGTTATCCTGAAAAAGAATGTGAGTTTGTCCTGATCTGTGATATGATAAGTCTATCATTTGACCTGGAATTGAGAATTGTCACTGTATTTTCAAAATGAAGACTCGTGTATACTTCTTACACCTCTGGCAGATAGCACGGGTTGAAAAATCTTATCTTACCTCACGTGTCATGTCATTGTTATCTAAGCTCACGTGCAGTGTGAGATTTGATTTAATTAGTTAACTCACTGCCTTTCTGTTTTTGAAGAAGTTCTATTTGTGCTCCTGTGTTGAAGTCAGTGACCTGCAGCTATCCTGCTGACAGTGTTACAAAAGATATACACACAGAGAGGTGGAGGCAGGGCTCTGAGAGGAAATACACATCAGTGATGCACAGGCGTCATTGCATGCTCGGAGATTCCAAAACACATTTTTGGGTCATTGGTATACATATTAAATGTAAACACATAAGATAGGATACACACAGGATAAGATACCACAAAAAAGGATAATGTTATACAATAAGATACACAGTCATAAGATGAGATACATTAACATATTGTAATGTCACATAAGGTACGATAAAATGCAATAAGATTTGATGAAATAAGATCCAATAAAGTAGCACTTGATCTCCAGATGGGAAAGTCAGCTGATACAGCAGCATAAGAAATAAACCAAGGAGAGCATTTACGAGGACGCATGCAGGAAGTATATCTAATGAAAACTTAATCAAGTTGCATCACAATCGCATCAGATATCTCAAATAGCTTTACAAGCCTACACAACAAATGGTACTCAACCCAACCGAAAGTCTATGAAGTCCTGCCAGAGGAAATTCAAACAGAGATTCCCTCTGCTCAAATAGCCAGGTGTGCAAAAGAATGGAAAAGAATGGATAACAAGAAGAGATGTAACAATTCAGGAATAGAATTTAAATAATACACTTGAGTCCTGATTCAGTAAGAGACATATCACTTGTTAGATACATACAACAAAATTAAAATTAATTAATATACAAATCCCAACTTTTGCCTAGCAAGTGTTGTGCAAGTTCCAAGCCCCGTTTTTGTGCATGTCCAAAGGTCATAATTTAGGCTTCAAATCAGAGACTCAAATTTAAACATACACAATAAAATAACAACACAAAACAAATGTCAGGATAACTGTTTATCCAGTCAGAGGAAAGAGTGAGGATTGTGCCTGAATGAGATGTAGGTTAGTGGGTCACTACAGGAAAACTTCAAAGTGGTTACGTGATGATGACCTCCATCCAGTCAGGAAAACATTGCAAGCAAAGAAAAAGGAATGGCTACTACTAGAGTATAGTTTGTGCAGGCATTCTTAAATCCATCATTATAAATTTCATAGTTTCAAGCTGTTTTGAGAAACATGCAACAATATTGAGATTTTTATTGTTAAACCTTTTATTTTTGGGCCACACAATTGACATTCAGTACAACAAACATCCCCCCATTCATTATCTATACCGCTTATCCATGTCAGGGTAGCGGTGGGGCAGAGATAGACTCATTGCCGTTCACACCTATGGTCAATTTAGATAACATAAAAACTTTAACAATGGATTTACAAATATACAAAATAATGTAAACCCTGCATAAGAAAACATACATACAAAAACTGTAAAACTTGGATAGCTGTTCCCACAATGAGTTGCTTCCTTAAGGATTCTCTAGCTCTTGCTTCTCACTTGCGCTCACCATACAAGGTCTGTCTCTGTTAACCTTAACTGCTAAATCCAGTCACCCAGGATGGCTCAGTAAGGCCGTTGAGTGATATCTGAGATTCATGGCATACATCACGCATAGCAACAGTAAGGGCAGTGTAGCAACACTGGGATGCTTTCATACAGTATTATCTCATGAATTGTGTGTGGTTACATCCTAGTAGAGAATAGAACAACATTTTCCACACTTGTATAATCAAATCTCAGTGTTTTCGTAACTGCTCTATAATGTAACCTATTTCCGTGACTACATTTCCATAATTACAGAGCTATTTTCTACTGAAAAACTAAGCATAAAAAGACAAAAAAGTCAAACCAGGGCACTTAAAGTCACTAAGATTAAGCCACAAAAAATAAGTAATCAGTAATCAAAGGGATGAAAATGTAGTAGGAAATAAAGCTGACAGATAAAGGAACAAATGAATGAGAGATAGAGGAAGGGGATGGGCAGGAAGACTTAAGGAGTAAGACCTTGAGCAAACAGAAATATTTCAAGGAAAGAGCAAGGATAGACCAACAGACTGAGGATGAGATGGAGTGAAACAGACATAAGTAGACAGACAAAAAGACAAAAGGACAGGAGAGAGATTAATGAAATCCAGTTACACTCTTGACAACTTTGACCTTGAAATTTATGTATATGTATATATACTGTATATATGTTTGCGTTGTCTAAAATATTATTCAGACTTTAAAACATATAACATCTTTTCAAAACTCATAACAGGTTTTCAGTAAGGGACCCTTTAATCACTTACATCAGCCACTGGTTTCAGGATTTTTTATTTTGGTCCTCTTTTCTGGAATAAGCCCAACAGGTAGTTGGAGTGCATGTCCAGCTGAGAGACAAATTTAGATTGGAACGGAACTGTGGTGATGCACTTTGATTCTGCATTGACCTGAAAACACTTAGTAAGAACAAAGGAGTCAGATTCAAACAGAAAGCATCGTGGAAGAATCAGTCCTAACACATACAGTAAAGCAGGACAGCTGAGGACAGAGACCATTAACCAAACCATTGAGGATGGCTGACTTGGGATCTGGAATTTGTACAGTGTTACTGTTGATATGATAAATAAATAATAATAATAATAATAATAATAATAATAATAAATTGACCTGCTGAAGTGAACCTCAAGATCGGTAACAGATTCCGATAGTCTATGAGTGAGAGTCATCTCTGAGAGCTGCCATCACGCAATATGATTTTTAAGGATCACAAATTTGCAAACAACAACAAAAAGTTCAACATCAATGTTCCATAGCTTTCATTTTTGAGTTTGAATGAAAATAGCAACTTTAAATCGTTGTGTGAACCAATTATACAACTACAGTGTCAGTGTTAGAAAGTTGAAGCCTTCACTGATGCCGTGTATGACTATTTTCGCTCTTTGGTGCACCCCTAAAAATTACAACTTGACTTCAGATTGTCACAGTTTTCTCCCAGGGTTGAAAAGGCAGATTTTTAATTCAATATGCCTTTTCAACGTAACCATGCAGGCTGATTGTAGTCCACCAGTGGGAGAAACCAAGGTGTTTACTTGAATATAGTTGTTGAGTGAATGTTATTGTACATACTGGGTTGAGTTCAAAAGCTCTGAAATGTTCTGTGGACCAACCATAGAGCTCTATGACAATATAGAATACCCTCCTGTAAAATGCAGTACAATGTCACTAAATTTAGGTAGTCCACTTACTGATCTATGAGCTGCTGTCATTCCCTTACTGCAGGTTATTCCCTCGGTTGTCACATTCTGTGCAAGGTGAACCTCAAATATGTCAGAGTAGTTGTGCTCAATGACTCGTGCCATCTCTTGTTAAAGTAAACCTATTAGCAGGCCCAAGAAAGCTGAGATCTGTAGGTCGATAGTGCTGAGTCATGGAGAGCTTACATGGTACGCGATCATCATCTCTTGCCTTGAGGCTAATGACAAGGGCACGTTTTTGATGCATATGTAAAGATGCAAAGGCTTCATTCTACTTGGCAAGGTTTTTGTGCACGCCATATACCTCCGCATATCACACTAACTCTGTAAGACAATGACACAAAATTTTTATAATTCTACCAACAGAAAAAAAGAAATAAATATCAAAAGTAGTACTTGAGAAACCTGAGAATGTGTACATGCCCTGCAATAACAGGATCAAAAAACACATCTGTTCCACATGAAATCATGACCGAGAGAGAAAAAAAAATTCATAGTGTTGTAAACTCGTTTCATTTTTGTGAATAGGACAGACCACCTTGTCCTGTTTTTTCAGTGACAATCACTGTCATTTATTGTCAATGGCTATCAATTGAACAGTTTTGATGGCCGTAGAAAGCAGCAAATACTGTCATCCTTAACACGGGACTCAGGGCTACCATTATGAAAATCAAATGTTTGATTTATTCTTTTTGAATAAATTAAAGCTTTTTGGGGCTTTCTGACTGCTCTCCAGCTTGTTCACATTATTCCTTAATATGTTTATCAGCAATTATGGTCGCATTTTAAAATAAGACATAATGGCCTGTACCCTTTCAAATCACTTGGTCACTTGTATCATATGAAAGGGTGAATGGAAGAACGGAACTAATCATGACTTGTGACGCATGTGTTTGTTGTGTTTGTTCC
Organism: Brotula barbata; assembly: GCA_900303265.1. NCBI lineage: Eukaryota > Metazoa > Chordata > Actinopteri > Ophidiiformes > Ophidiidae > Brotula > Brotula barbata. The sequence continues at coordinate 250,423 of OMNV01016257.1, read as the reverse complement.
ATCATGGCACCTGGCTATTTAAGAGGTTTAATGGGTTCAGGGGAAATTACGCAGAGAAAACCTTTTCATTAGTAACACAAACAACAGCAACATACAAATGGTCAGTTTTGTCCATTCACAAACCAACCACTCACTTATTCTTCTCCTTCCTCCAACGTCTGATAGAGGACATAGATGTCTGTGTGTGTGTTGTGTGTGTGTGCAGCCAGGAATGAGGTTACTAGGCTAAGAGATTGTGTTCTGGTGCAGTTGAAGCCAAGCAAGACAGTACAGTAGATGTGGGCCAGAACAGTTATATAAAGACAGAAGTACGTTGAGGCAGCCAGGACACATGCACACACACACACACACACACAAATATCAGCGGGAATTGTCTAGCAAGTTATTAACATGCACACAAACACTCTTGAACATTTATGGTGAAATTCCCATCACAAATGTGGAAGCTTGAACTATTTCTCACACACACATGCTCACATACACACTATTGCCACTGGGTGTGTGCACTCTAACGCACACTAAGCAGACACTTCCACACCTGATAACCATGTCACCTACTTTGTCCACAGACATAAAAGGACAACAGATAGAAAGAGACAGAATGGATAGATGAATGAATTGATAGGAAAGTGAGAGAGGAGGGAGATAGAGCGAGAGACACGAGGAGAAATAAATCATTGATAAAGTGGGACAGAAAATTGAGAATGGAAAAAGGGTGGAATTGATAAGAAAGTGGGGTATATACAAACTGATAGAAAAAGGCAGGGACAGATGGAGAAATCTGAGAAGAGAGAGAATAAAGATATACACTCCAGGTGGGACTGCAGAGTTTTTTCAGGGAAGCTATCACGTTAAGATAGTAACCATTCATGACTTTTGTTCATTCAAAACGCAACCAACCCAGACAACCCCAAAAACATGACCCCGGTCAGTGACCAATCAGTGTAGGATGCCGAGCCGAACATTCAGGTCAGGATGCTGCAGAGGGGCCCACTGCTCACGGAAATGTGCAAAAGCTGTAGTATGTTGTATGTTATATGCAGTATATAGTTTTCATCCGCTTTTCCAGATGGCATCAGAGCCCTCATTCAGTCCTTACAGAGGAGGGGCTTGATGTGCACCACTTTTATTTATGCCGAGATCCGTCTCACCCCTGATGGAAGGCTGTTGAAAGGGCTGTGGCTGCAAAACAGTGGCTTTAACTTTAGGGGGACTGGATTTACACCAACACTGACATGAAAGCTATAACACCTAACACTTCAAGTGTTAATGATCCCTGCTAGAGTCTGAACTTAAAGTACAGATGTAAGAATTTTTGTTACCCAAAATGAACTAAATTTGATGTCTGATGTTGCATTTGGTGCTGAGTGACATAATGAACTTGGCACAACAAGAGTTATACAGATTTAGTCCAAGAGCCAGTGACAGTGGCTCAGGTTTCATAAGCAGGCACGTGCTTACTGAAAGCGTTTACATAGTGTATGTCCTTGCTGTCCTTTGCTGTAGTTGTCTGTCTGCATAGGGATTGGGAGCAAATGGGGCTTTGGCTGTCAGCTGTCCTTCCTCGGGGAATGATCGGGCTAACACGGTCAGAGCAGAACTGAGGACATACAGTGCCGTCTGTCTGATTCTGCCAATGATCAGGCCTACAGGTCGGACACAGCAGGACAGAATAAAGCTTAGTCTAGACTACCGGAGCTCGAACTTTTCAACCCCTTGCCTTATATAAAGTGACAAAGGAATGCTGAATATGTCCAAGTAGTTTTTTGGATAAATCATGTCCTCACTTTTGTTACATTGGCAGAGTATAAACCCAGTAGGTGTGATCAGTTTTTGGAAGTCTGACGTCATCCAATCCTCAGTGCTGGTCACTCATCTGAACACAGGCTTGACAGTTGCTGGCTGTCAGGCAGATTTACTGGCTGACTAGCTGTCTGGTTCATGGCTCACGTCACTAGTAAACATTCAATGAAGTGAAGTAAATTCTCCGTACAGATTGGACTCCAGCGTTACAAACAGGACACAGTCTAGACGGGGGCTTGTCGTGGTTGGCACAGTTGATGTTGCTAAATTCTCAACAAAATGATCCTCTGATCTGAGCTCTCTGTCTGTGTGTGTGTGTGTGTGTGTGTGTGTGTGTGGGTGGGTGGGTGTGTGTAACCACAGTTACAGCCTGAAGGCCTCAACAGTCACCATGTTATTAGTAATATCACTAACAACATAATGAAAATTATAGCACATGTGCTGCCCACTGTTCCTCATGGCTAGGATGGGTGAAATGCAGAGAAATAATTTCCCTATGGGGATCAATAAATAACTTTTCTTTCTTTCTCTTTTTTGATGATTTGTTGATTGATCCAGACTGGAACAATATCGCACTGATATTTCCCCAGTTAGAAGGAAGCCTCTGTGCTTCCAACGTATAATAATACAGTTTACATGTAACTAGACTGCTGCGCAATTACAAACAATATTAAAATTGTGATTTGGTCTTGCACGATTACCAACTTGAAAAAATGCTGCATTTTTATTAAATTCAAGTCAAGTCATGTTTACGTGCCCCCCAAAATAAAGGCAGAGAAGGAAGGAATTCAATGACGAAATTCAACAAGATTTTTCGTTTCTTCATTCTGTTAAAGTTTGCAAAAGATGACTTTGTTCTGTTGAGAGTTGGACTTGAAGGTGTTTTTCACTGGTTGATGTAATCACAACATGGGTGGGTACATTTTGGTCAAAGGCAAAGGTTTTAAAACAACGTAGCAAACCAATGAGATGATTTATGTTTTTCTTTATTCTGCCAGGTTTCTGCTGCAGTGTTTGGAGGATCTGGACGCCAGCCTTCGGAAGCTCAACTCTCGCCTTTTTGTCGTCAGAGGCCAACCAGCAAATGTGTTCCCCAGGCTCTTTAAGGTCAGTAAAAACATCACGTATATATATTGAAGCTGTGGTAGAGTGTAGTCTAACAGTTGGTGAGATTGTTGGATATGGAAATCTTCAGTCTGCACCCAATCAGCTGTAGCTGAACAACAGAGCTCCACAGAGAAAAATTTGTTTCTCTATCAAGATATCTAAACACAATGCAATTCTACAGGTGCACTACCCTCAGGTACATTATGCAGTTCCACAGATGGATGACCTATTGTCACATTAAATGATTTAATCTTTGAGTAATTGCACAATGTCTTTTAATCCTGTGTTACTAAGCAATGCTGCTTCAAACATTCAGCTGTACTTATTGTTTTGTTCTACCTGGAAATGCTCCTGTCCTGAGGTTCCTGAAATTGGGACTGCTCTCCAACACAAAATTTGCAAACATTTGACCCACTAAAACTTTCAACAACCCCCCACTCCAGACTGAGTGGGCAACATGGTTATTGGCAATCACAGAAAATAGGATGCCCTTTATGATTTTTCCCAAACAGGACACAAATAGAATATCCTCTTCAAAGCTTTTCAAATCACCTAATAAGGACTTTAGAACCTTAAGGTAGCCAAATTTCTCAACGTCACCTGCCTTACACAAAACCGTCAGGTAAATTGAAGAAAATTACCTTAGTACTGACAGAATATCAGTTAAGACTCCTGTTACCCTGTGCTTCTTACAAGAAATTCCCCAATTTATTACATATTTCAAAATTATCAGAGTATAATAGAATTGAAAGTCTTAGCTCCTCTTCAGATGTGTCTCCCTTAAAGTAGGAATCAAATCATAATTTTTTCATAATAGAGAAATGTTCCTTTGAAAAACCATTTCTCCTGTATGCTGTGAAAAGAAGACCTTCCTTGCTTACTACAGTAGGAGGATTTAACTGGCAAATTCTATTTACCAAATTTGTCATCACTGATTCTTCCAATAGTGCAGTCATGGTTTTGTGATGTGTCATGGACAATGTTTTTTATAACAGGTGCGGATAATGAACAAGTAATAGACTGAAGCTCGTGGACAATGTCACCTATACATCTACCAGGCACATTGAAGATGAAGTCTAATTTAAGTGATAAGGAACCAAGCTCATCAGCAATGACTTAAACTTAATCTTCACCCTCTTTTACAAGCATGTGGTGATAGCATGATATAAACCTCCATAATCGAAAAAGGTGGGAGATTTGCGTTGTAGAATTTTGCACAGTAGTGTAGCTGTCAATGCTTTTGTTTCTATTGTTAAGCTCATAGTAAGTAACGATTTTGTCCTTCATCCTTTCTGCTTGCAGATGGAAACAGTTTATCACTGTTTTTTGGACTGTGTTCCCTGTTTCATCTGCTGCAGCAAAGTTGGGGATGTGTGGAGAAACTTTTCCCAAGCACATTTTAATCCTAGGCTACAGATACAGCCAAAATCGGAGAGTGAAGTGGCAATTGTATATTTTTGTTTTCTCAGCAAAAATGGCTGTCTACCTCAGCAGAAGAAATAAGATGTTTACATTCTGACGCAAATACTAAATTTGTTGGGATGATAAAGGCCAGAGTACATCTCGTACAGCACAACAATTTGAAGGACATGAAGTGTCTCAAAAACTTTTTATGTTCTGTGCTTGAACTATAGTATGTTTTTGTATTAATTTATTTTTGAAAATTCAAACCTCTCTCTCTTTCTCTCTCTTTCTGTCAGGAATGGAAGATCTCACGGCTGACATTTGAATACGATTCTGAGCCATTTGGGAAAGAGAGGGACGCTGCCATCAAGAAGTTAGCCATGGAGGCTGGAGTGGAGGTCATCGTGAAAATATCACACACACTCTACGACCTGGATAAGTGAGTCATAGATGAACACACCCACACACACAAAGACACATGTGTGTTTCCGGTAGATTATATTTATATATATATAAATATACTTGTGGACAAAATAGTGATTCATTTATTTTTATTTATTAAAATATGACTAATCCTGGTCTCTGTGTCTGTGTAGGGTAATAGAGCTGAACAATGGGCAGCCTCCTCTCACCTACAAGCGTTTCCAGACGCTCATCAGTAGACTGGATCCTCCCGAGATGCCTGTGGAGACGTTGTCAGACGCCATGATGGGTCGCTGCGTCACTCCCATCTCTGAGGACCATGGAGATAAGTACGGGGTACCATCTCTGGAGGAGCTGGGTGAGATTATAAATGTAGTCTGCATTTCTACATTAATCCAGTGAATGTGGTTATATTTATATCATACTTGTCGACTATATCTGTATTCACACTTATCTGACCGCTTGAGGCTACGTTCTCTTGGAATATCCTCTCCAATTGTAAAGCATAACTTAATGATATGTGCTGAAAAAATTTTCTTACTCCCTGAAACTCTTGTTTTGGATTGCCACCGCCACTGTAGTTTGGTTATAATTTGAATAGACATAGTTAATATTCAATGGATTCACAAGCCTGTTGTCATGGTGTGTCACTGCTAATATTGGAAAACAAAATGACGCTCCTTAGTTACAAGCTCATAACAGGATTTTCATTCAAAAACATTACATTCATCCCGGTTAACACGGTGGATTGGTGGGTAACACTGTTGCCTTGTGAGTTTGCATCCCAGACAGATCCTTGTCCTTTATTTTTTTACATGATCTACCTGTGTCTACCTGGGTTTCCGATTTTGCCCACTGCCTGCTGAAATAGGCTCTAACTCTACTGCGACTCCAACATGGATAACTGTTCAGGCTCATTTATGCTTGATGTTAAATATGGATACAAATAGAGCTTACTGTCTGTACTCAGCGTTCATTTTGTCTGTGTGTGTACATGTTGCCTCAAAGCGTACGGATATGGATGATTACTGTTGGTAATCGTGGGCACAGTGTCGGGCAGTGTAGACAATAGTTCAAGACACGACGAAGAAGACATTGGAAAAATGCTGTAACTTTTGGAGGAGAGGAAAATAATTCTCTGTCACATATCACATATATAAATATATGTACAGTGGACTATATATAGACTGTATGTATATAAAACAAGCGACTGCTGTTCAAATGTATCCATGCTCATTGGAGTTTTTACTGTTTTATGGTCATTGGTTCAGCTCAACTCTAAATAACCTTTCCCAATGATCATTGTGCTACTTCACTTCTTGAATTGCCAGGAAAAACACTAACCCTCTTATACTTTCACTCCTCTTGTCCAGTTTTATTTAAGGATCGTGTTGTCTAATCCTTATTAGTACTTATTGGATTAATAGGAAAACGTGACCACGTTAAATGTCAGTCCAAATGGCTCGCTCCAAATTCAGCTGAACTCTATTCATGGTAATGGTAAATATAATTACAACTACAACAAAGTAACTTAAAGACATACCCTTAGACTCTGGAAAGATTGCAGTCGGTACATCTTTTTTCCATTTTATACATAAAATAAAAAAGTGGCGACCGTTACAAACTGATGCTATCATGTTAATAATTCTGACCAGTAACTTAGCCACATTACCTGCATTTCAATCAAGATGTCTAGTTTTTCTGCTCAAAGATGTAAGATTGTACTTGGGACATGTTAGTACTAACCCTCCTATATGGTCAGATGCCTGCAGATGTCAGGTCTTTTTCTCTGTTATTGGTTCCTTGAATTATCCTGGAAAGCCTTAACCCTCTTACTGTAAGTCAGTCCAGATGTCTGTTTCCATTCACAGAAGGCCAAGGCTCATTCACACTCTTAATGTGCATTTACCATATGCTGCTCACACCTGTGCAAAGTTTCCATGATTAACTATTCCAGTCACCTGCCAAGAGCTGATGAACTAAGAAGGAATCTTTTCCGGTCAATTACGTCCAGGTCGTTAAGAAAGTTTTGTTTTGTTTTGTTCTTTTAGATCGCAGCAATCCTGTAATAGTTGGTGTTCACTTGCCATGTCTGTCGGTCTGTGAATTGACTGCTATGGATACATGTTTAACTGCACAACCACCAAGGGTTAATGTTCCACTCGGGGCCTAATTTTTTTTTTTTTTTTAGACCAGGACAGGGAGCTCTGTCAGACATACAGACATTACTACAGGCTCAAGCCCACCACTAACCCTAACCCTTGAATGACCCATATGGATAATGGATGGATGGATGGTTGGATGGATGGATAAACGTATCTTTGTAGGTGTTTGTGTTAAATCTAGTCAGGGGAATAAGCTTTTGCCTTAGCTGATACAAAAAAACAGAATAAAACAAATATCTTGACTTGAATTAGGACAGCCTGCTACAGTAACATTAAAATCTATCTTGATCTAACTTTATTTTCCCATAGCCTTAATGTCACAGGCATCACTCCTTTATAACTCTCAGGGCAACCTGTACTAAGACTGCCAAACAAAAATGCAAGTAAGCATATAACTCAAGGGTAGCGTACATCATATGATGGCAATAGTAAAAGTTTTAAATCTATGCATAATGAAGACATTCCAGTATGAACTGCGTCAAGTTTCCAGTCGGATTACCGTACCATGCTGATTGGAAGTTCATTCCCTAAATTCAACACAAACTGTGTGGAAAACTATATGGCAAATGATCTCATGAAATTTCTCTATTGGCTTAAAGGTTAGAGAATCACACTTGGGTTACCAATAATACCCTTGGGCTGTCTGGAGAAATCTGCTTACCTCTGCTTAGGTGCCCTAAGAATGAATCCAACCCATGTGCTACAGCAGGTCAGCTTTTGTGCGTGTCTGTAGGTCAAGCGCAAAGGGTGAGAAGTAGAGTGGGATTGTGTGTGTGTGTATGAGGGGTAGAATGTTGCACAGCAAACATATGCTTACACTCACTCAACAAACCTTTCCTGGATACAGTAAGTAACGACAATTGTGTGTGTTTTTTTTTTTTTGATATCCAGAATATCGCACTAGAACCTGCAGAAATCATCATCAGTACCCAGCTTAGGCTTGCTCTTTTTTGCAGTATTAGCAGGCAATTCACATTCTGAACTCCAGGCTGTTTGTAAAGGCAGTAGCTATTTTTTCATGAAAATGATAATGACCCAAGTGGTACTCCATTTTTCAAACCTTTCTTCAGCAGATGATGGAGTTGTATAGCAGGTCATTGACCTTCCATATTGGGCACACTCATCCCTCACTGAGTAATTGGGAATACAAGGTTGCATTAATCTTGTCATGTTTATCTTACGTAATATTAACAACTATAATACATTTGAAGAAACACCTTTTCCTTGGTCACCACGTGGTTTCTGTAGAAAGGGGCGCCTGAGCCCAGAGCCTTCGGTGATCATGCCGGTTGGCACTGAGCTGAAAGGCCTCGTGTTGTGAAGCTTTGTTCTGCAGTGTCACAGAACAGGATGTCTGCTTTACCCAGTATTCTTCCAGTAAGAACTGATGCCATTTTGGGTATTGCTTTATAGCCTTCACAGTTGGTGCTCAGATAATAGTTTTAGCACAACAGCCAAGTCTATTAATAACAAAATGTGGTAAATTATGGAGCCAGACTGATATATGTAAGAGACAATTGAATAAACCGTGACAATGTTCTGTTTTGGACACTCAGGGAACTTGTAATCGCCCCTCACAATATGTTTGTGTCTATTTGCCAAAGAAAGAAATAATTTTGCATAATATGTTAAATGTGCCCTTGCTGGAACACTATGCTCGCCTGGCAACTGTGCTGCTGTTTAATCAAGAAGAGATGTGGTCAAATAAGCTGGGTTCCTCCTACATAAAAGTTTATTTCAGAAATCAACATTCAGTCATATTTGTTAATATCTGATCTCATCTGTCACAAGAGGGCTTTCCTCCTGAGGTCTCAATACTTCTTGTATCCTAAGGTTATGGAATATCAGAAATGCACAATATTATATATTCCACCTTCTTGTTTCTCCTCGGACTGGCTGCGTTATTTCTGTCGGTTGCGGCTAAATACGTTGCACTGTGGGCTTTTAGTGAGGTGAAGCTCAGTATGCACACTCGTGGTGCATCAAGGGGAGCGCAGAAGTGGATCAGTGTTTCGTTTTTGCTATGTAGATATTTCAAAATATAGCTCAAAATGAATACAAGAACATGGAACTACAAAATTAAGAAAATTTAATACTCCAAATTGTCATAAAAGTAATACAAAATTGTTGTTGTTATCTTTGATGAATCGCTATTGTCATTAATTTATTGTCCAGCTTTAAGATGTCCTGCCTCAGTTCACATTGTTTACTCTTAATATCGTTCTTAAAATTCACATTTGATAACTAACCAAGCCAACTGTTTTGTCATTTCAGGCTTTGACACAGAGGGCCTGCCTTCAGCTGTGTGGCCAGGAGGAGAAACTGAGGCTCTGACGAGAATAGAGCGCCATCTTGAGAGAAAAGTCAGTACTGCCCCTTCAAACAACTTACATTTATATGACCACTATCCTGTTGATGTAATCACAGAGTGCTCTTCCACATTTCAGGATTACAAAACTGTTTTCATTCCAACACAAATACACATTTTCACTCTTTTCTGAAGCTGTATTTAGACCATTATGGCACAAGAAACTTTTTACAAGAAACAATTATTTTCAGTTAAAATTGATGTTATGTTTGTCTCTGCCTCTCTCTTTCCAGGCATGGGTAGCTAACTTTGAGCGTCCCAGAATGAATGCCAACTCGCTGCTGGCCAGCCCAACAGGCCTGAGCCCATATCTGCGCTTTGGCTGCCTCTCGTGTCGTCTTTTCTACTTCAAGCTCACAGATTTGTACCGCAAGGTGAGCTCACATTTCCTCAAGTTTAGCTCTGTTTAAGTCATAATGCTGCCTCTTTAAATGTTGGGGACTTTAATGACTTCCTGATAGACAGATGGAAGGCGTAACAAAGGAGTTGAACCCCTTAACTCATCTAGTTTTGTAGGCTCACATTCACACACTCTTATACAATATACATTGAATATAAATCATTGCACCAGGGCACATGGGTGGTGTAGCCCTGTTCTTCTGGTCTGTCTCTCTTCTGTGACTGTCACAATAAACCAGAAAAGTGCCAAAAAAAGGGACCTGTATATTTGCAGCCATAGCCACTGTCTATTTACACATCCAACAGAGAGGGAGCAACATGAGCATCCCTCCTGAATCATATTTCTGTCCATCTGCATGTTCTGAGATAATTGTCTTTTGGCTCCCATATACTCAACTTTCTTCACCAGCCATTCCTTTACTCTGACTTTCAGGATGCATGTAGTCTGTATCATCTGACAACAGTCCGACTGGACTTCTTTGAGGCAGTTTCTGCGATTTTCCTTATAACTGTTCACACTCACACCATGTCCTGTTTTCCAGGTGAAAAAGAACAGCTCCCCGCCACTCTCCTTGTATGGCCAGTTACTATGGCGGGAATTTTTCTACACTGCGGCGACCAACAACCCACGCTTTGACAAGATGGAGGGAAACCCTATCTGTGTCCGCATCCCCTGGGACAAAAATCCTGAAGCACTGGCCAAATGGGCTGAGGCCAAGACAGGCTTTCCCTGGATAGATGCCATCATGACCCAGCTAAGGCAGGAGGGATGGATCCACCACCTGGCCAGGCATGCCGTGGCCTGCTTCCTCACCAGGGGGGACCTATGGATCAGCTGGGAGGAAGGAATGAAGGTAAGATAGAAAGGGAGAAGAGTAGTACATGGCATAGTGATTTGTTGTTGGTTTTTATGCACTCAGAAACACATAGAACCTGTCACATCTGTCAAATCACTTTCTGCTGCAGGTGTTTGAGGAGTTGCTGCTTGATGCAGACTGGAGCGTAAACGCAGGCAGCTGGATGTGGCTGTCTTGCAGTTCATTTTTCCAGCAGTTTTTCCACTGCTACTGCCCCGTCGGCTTTGGCCGGCGTACTGACCCCAACGGGGACTTCATTAGGTGGGTACTATTCCCGGCATCGATTCTTGATGCCAACTTCTACCTCCCTGGATGGCATCCCCCCTCTGTCTCTTTGGACTGCATGCATACAATCTAGAAACACGATCTGTAGCACATATACATATAAGCACACATACATATTGAAATTACTGTACACTGATGCGGACATTTACTTTCCTCATCCTTCATATCTCCAGTTTAAAATGTTTCTAATTTATTGGAACAGGTGTCTAAATAAGAATCTCTAATAAGCTTTCCAAAACTTGCCATCCTGGTCCATCATTTAGCACATACAGGATGCAAATACAGTATCAATAATATATATACGAGCCTGTCTCCTGCAGTAGTTGTCTTAGGTTGGAGTTGTACATGTAAATTTCTCTGCAGAACTATGGTGTAAATGTAGTTATGGGGAACTTAAGGTTGGGAAACTGAAGGAGAGTTGTCTATGTGCTTTTGCAAATCTCCACATTATGTTGTGCATCTACTGCATCCAAACAAGCTGATGGGCTGAATGTTTTATTGACCTGTAGGCAGTTTTGAACCAGTAATACACAGGAAAAGATAAAAACAACCAGATGCAGCAGATAAAGGACCATCATATAGCAAATCAGAAAATTGTAAAATAATCCCAAATTTGCAGTTACTATTTATGGCTTTGATTACATTTTCAGTGTGTGTGAAAACAGATGACTATTCCCAGATTTTTTTTCAATAGGTTCTCTATGTGTTAGTTTACTATATGTGACATGACATTTGTCTGCATGTGTACCCGTGCGAACATCTTGGAATAACGTCCTCACGTCTGCTTGATGGTCTTGAAATTACATCCTCATGATTGCTTGATGGTCTTGAAAGAACATCTTCACGTTTGCTCGATGTGCAGAGGAGAAACATAACAGAACCAGCAAGTATCAGATTTGTCCATCTAAGGGTAGGAAGAACGAGGAAGAAAACCTAACATTACGTGTAAAAAAAATATTGTTGCTGCTTAGCTTTGCTACTCCAGTGACAAATGTCAATTCTGAAAATAATCTCCTGGTTCTGGGACCTTAATCGATCACAATAACTATAAATGCACAACACTTACACGCAGAGCTCACACACAATCACAGGTTTAATTAATCTGATGAAAGCAGAGAGAGATTGGGAGATAAAGGGGGACCACCAGATCTTTGGGTAAGTGACAGAAAGATTAAACCGTTCTTATTTTTCTTGTGCCGTTATTTTTATTCATCTGTCCAATCCATTATGTTTCTGTCGTAAACTTTCGTTTTTTGCCAATCAGTCTTGTCCTTGGTGAATGTGCACATCTCTGGTTCCATATAACAGTTGCCACCAGATCATTATTCCTGCCAAGACTGAGATTACATCTTCTTTCTCTGGATGTTGCTCTGTGTTTGTGTTTTGGCTCATCTGTTTTGGGGGATTGGGTGAAAAGTTCAGTTATCCCTCTCCCCTTTGTAGATTGTAGTTGATTGCTTTTAAGGTGATTGGCTGTCCTCATGCTCCTCCACCCAGGTGCAGCCAGGCAGTTAGCCAGGGCTGTCTTGGACGGATGTCGGTGACATGTTGAGAAATCGTTGACCGTTTGTTTTACTTGCCTGTGCAACCCGGAGGGACCGAACTTTGCTCACGCTCCAGCGGCACTCTCTGGGCCGGTTAGGAACTTGGTAGCGTCTCATTTCGTCAAAAGGGATTCTGACTGCTTGGTAGGGAAGTGCGAACACCTTGTCTGCATTCGATAGGTAGAAGACTATGAAGCATTTCCCGGATGGTGGCGAGAAGAGGCGTTGGACCAACTACCAGCTCTGCTAACTCCGTGACACATGGTTGGCACCGGTACCTGTTACCTTCGCCACTCTGTGGTGCACCATGTGAAGCGGTACATTGTCCAGGTGCTGGGAAAAGTCTCTCATCGACCGACCCTTTGTGAAATGTTCAGTGGTGCTCTGCTTATGTGAATGCAGCCCTGTTGGTTCAGGTGGACCTGGAGTACTGGCTAGGGCATACACTTACTTACACTCACTAACATTTACACACACAAATGTAGATGCCCACATTGATGTAGGTACGCTATGTTCACATCTTTTGGCTCCATCTGCCTGAAGTCATTTATTCATGTGGAGAGAAACTGACAGCTCCAACTGGAGTGGGTTCCCACAAAGCAACCGTAGATAAATATTTCCTACACAAAGTATGAGACAAATAGTTAAATTTGTTATGCCAAAGAAGAAGATCTTGCAAGTTTAGTCCACTGTTGCTATCACTGTCTCCTGTCCGGACTTCATTTGTCCAATCTCTTGCTCTTAAAGATGTGAGTAACAAACAAACAGTTGCAGTATTTACTAATTAATGTATATCAAAGAAATCACTGTTAGTCAGAATAGCATAAATAGACTGTTCAGTAAATGCTCAAAATTAAACTCTTAATATCACAGCAATGAAGCAGCTTGGTCTTCATACAAATCTGTGGCAGAATTGTATCAACATAAATCCTTGGACAATTTTATGGTCTTGCATCACTTTGTCAGATGCATTAAGTCCCATACATTGACAGTTGTCTGTGTGATGTACAGCAAAAGATGTGAATGTAGCGTGATACACATTTTTTTATGATAACAGAACTTGCATCACACACATCACACACACCAATCCCTGGTCACTGTAGTGCCTCTTGTACCAGCAGGTCGCGGATATTCCTGGTGAAAGGGTTGTGATCCCTTTTGGTGAAATGAGGGGGCCCCCTAGTGGGCCAGCCCAGAGTGTGGCGCTGTGGCTGTGGGTGGGGACAGTCAGCAGGGGGGCTTTGGGCCCGCTGACCACTTAAAAGACAACCACCACAGTCTGAGGGACAGGGAGAGCAGGCATGAGCTCTTCTCCCAGTCCACCACTGTCTGATCATTGGGGAGCTGGGTGGGAGCTGGGTAGGAGCTGGGTGGGCTGGAGCTGTGAAGTATGATGGAAGACTCCTGCCATTGACTGGAAATGACTGAGTAAACGTTTAACCAGGCATTTTGCTGGCACTTTCATACAGACTACCAAAGTTAATCTTTCATATTGACAACACATTGGGAGATAAGGAGCACAGAGAGACGATTTCTGATGGAAGGTCATCCTGTTTTTCAATTGCTCAAACGGGAAATCAGTGTGTCTCAATACGGCTAACTGATCTCTCGATGGCAGAACTTTTCCACTCTACCCCTGCTCAGATCTGGGTTGGGTGGGCAGGGTGGTGGGGATGGGCTCTGGGTAGGTGGGGTCAATACAATCTTCTCTCTAACCGCGTGTTACAGTTAGACATCTCCTAGCATCACCAGCCAACCAGTGAGTGATCTCTCTAGCCACGGGGCGGTCTCCGTAGCAAGCGGAGTGCTGTCCTTCCGTCGAGTGTGTGTCAGTCGCTCCCACAAGGCTGCACCACCCCCACCCCGACCCCCTCTGTCTCTGCCTCGCAGCCCTGCACTATGGTGTTTCCCACAGTCCCACACGCCCCCTCCTCTGTCCTGTTTGTCTCCCTTGCTTGGAGTCGGTAAGACGGGACCAAGTAGGTAGGTGACCTCTCTTTGTCACATGGAGCAAATCTACGGCAGCCCAAAGGAAAAAGCAAAAACATAGCCTGGTTTGGATTTCTGTTGTGAGATGCTGAACTCTCTAACCTTGCTGCAGTCAGTATTCCATTGGCTTCATTCTCTCGGTGGTCTTCTGTCTGGTTTTTGTCAGAGCAGTGACTGATATGACTGCTCGCACACCAGCGTAACTGATGCTTGGGACCACATCCACTCTCGTTTCTCAATCACCTATATTCAGACTAATCTACTTGCACTGTGATGCTAACTCACTACAGTGCTTCACAATTCCAAAGACAAGATTCATACGTATACAGCTGTGACTTTGTACTCGTACTATATGTGCAATGTTGTGGTTGTTTGTAGCTTTCATTTTGTAGCAACTATTTTCCATAATATTTGCATGGAGTGCTGAAGGTCAGCATGCTTGTATACAAGGGCTTTAAGAACAGTACATAATCTTATTACAGAATACAGTGGTTATAATTAGGCCTGCATGATGTCATCATCCACACTGAATGTGCGATATTCACATCACAACGCTAGGTCATAATCCAATTCATTGTCCAGGTCCTAATTCTACCATTAATTTCTTCAGAGTGGGCATGCTGTTACTTTTCCTTAGAGAGTGTAGTGCCATGCTGAGACAGAACAGCAGATAGATGGTGGGCATCAACTGACAGACTCTCAACAGGACAGCTATTTAGCCACATTAGTCACCTAATATGAATGTAAAACCCAGCCTGGTAAGCACAAAGTACTTGACTGAAAGTGTCAGGAGCAAGCTTGCATAAACGGAGAGATCATCTCTGTTTTTACACTTTCACATCTCACAGCGGCAACCAAGGTCATGAGACATCTACTCTAACATTTCAATCATTGGACTAGTTGGTCAGAGCACCATTTCTAATGATAGAACTAGAACTCATTAATCACAAACTGATTTAGTACTACTCTATACACATCACACACGTACTTTCCTTACATTCTATTGGCAATTGGTGTTGGTGATAAAGAACATCAACACAACTACTGATAGTCCTGAATACATCAGTTCTGTGGGACGTAGAATGATTTCCCAAAACACTGTGTAAATGTTTTTTCACAAAGATCACAATATGAATTGTCCAATATTGTGCAGGCCTATTTATAATCTTTTAAGATTAAGAAAGAACACACCTAAAGTAATGAAGAATGTATGGATATCTTTTACTACAAAAGAAGATTTCTATCCACTGTAAATATGTCACTGTTACATTTGAATTATTTGAATCCTGGAAACTACAACTTTTTGCCTATTAATGTACTGCCAAATATTTTGACATTTTGTGATTCAACTATTGTAAGATATCTCCCATACAGTTAAATTTCCTCTAACCTGTTGTGAATAATAACCCAAGTCTTGATTTACTCAGTGACCTTACATGTCCTATTGAAGCAAGCCAGCATGTCTAATGTCTCCCTGTGCTTCCAGACGATACTTACCTGTCCTCCGAGGTTTCCCTGCTAAGTATATTTACGACCCGTGGAACGCTCCGGAGTCCGTGCAGGCAGCTGCTAAGTGCATAATCGGAGTCCATTATCCAAAGCCCATGGTGCATCATGCAGAGGCAAGCCGACTCAACATTGAGAGAATGAAGCAGATCTACCAGCAACTTAGCCGATACAGGGGGCTGGGTAAGAATGGACTATATTTAAAACATGGCACTTTGTGTAAGTTTTGTACTAGTTCTAAATACCATGGTACGAATTTGAGTATGTGCAGGTTTTTCTGAAATGGCATTTTAATGGTCGGTTCTAGGGAGATCAGGGAGACTAATATACTGAAGCACTAAAGCATGGTGCATGGATGCCCTGAGAAGCTGGAGGGTTGGGCTGTGTACTGTAATGGTATGATGCATACCGGGTGCAACTGGTTAAAACGGAAACGGGTGGTGGTGCTCCATCGTGACGGGCTCGCACCGTACCAAGGCCCAACTCCAGAAGATCAGAGAGCTTCAACCCTAAGGAGGGCCCATCTTTTGTTTCAGTTTCTTTGGGCTGGAGTTGTGTTATGATAGCAAACACATCGATCTTATGGAGGCTGTAGAAAATTGTAAGCCTTATTGCTAAGGACTAGTTGCGGTAGACTATTAAGTCCATCAGTCATTTAGGGAGTTGTTTCCAACAATTGCTGTCCTGGAAAGAAGAGAGAGAAACAAGACTGGGGGATTTTCATTCGCCTTGCGCATCGGCTGTGTGAAAATGTGATTTACAGACAGACAATGGTGACACACTTCTTGTATTCTTTAGATAATTGTTATGTAAAGGTGGGTTTATTGTTATCACTGAAATATCATTTCATGTCATTAATGTTGATTGGTGTGAAAGTCAGCTTGTTCCATAAAAATGTGTCTTTAACAGGCGTTATCATTTAAGCATGTAATCACACACAATTCTGTTACTCCGCTGCTTGCTGGGCATACTGAAAACAACTGGAAACTGAAAGACTCAATAACAATACTCGGTGCCAGGCATATGATTTACATGAAAAAATTATCATTCAAACATTTTCAAAGCTTACAGAACATTTGTATGTGTACATTGAAGGCCTGCTGGCATCAGTGCCGTCCACCAATGGAAATGGAAATGGAGGAATGATGGCCTACTCTCCTGGAGAGCAGCAAGGACCAGGGAGTAACAACACCAACAACAACTCACACTGTAAGGAAACTTTTAGAAAGTATAAAGGTTAGAGAAGCACCACTGTTATGTGGAAATAGATGTGTTAAATTGTGAGTAGTTTGATAAGGTAAAATTATTCCAATATCACATGATTTGGGAAAGTTGTCTCTTAAGACATCATGGTTTTTCAGACCAGTACCTAACCTCATGTCTGTTTCTACAAAAAACTCTTTGCTATGATGAATATGCTGCTGGCATTTAATTGTGTGTCAATTATATTTCCAGTGCCTGCCGTGTCGGGGAGCTCTGTTGCTACAGGTAACGGTAGTGGAAGCATCCTACTAAACTTTGACAGTGAGGAGCAGGCAGGGCCCAGCGGTGTTGGACAGCAGCAACGTCTGCCACCGCAACAACCACATGGTAGGTCATCACCTTACTGGAAGCTGTAGCAGAAACATTTGCTTTGAGAAAGAACTGCTGGCTAGGCTTGTCATGGTGACATTTTTACACACCACTGTGATTTCTGCTGAAAATATAATCCTCACTGGTTATATTGATGGTTGACAATTGGACGGTTTTGTACACACCTGGTTGCAGGTTACCATTCACTGCCAGAAACCAACCAGACCATCACCAAGAGTCGTCTCTTCCATGAATTTGCTGTGCCTCAGCACCCAGGTAGGTAACACAAGATACACATAACACAGAGACATATACCAATAGATACATTGGACTTCATTTATCAATATTTGTGTGTTTTCTTCTTCCATTTTTATGTAACCAGAAGGCATATGAACAAAATAAGAAAAGTCCACGTCTGATTCACGAAATGTCCATGCAGCACACAATTTGTGTATAAAGACTTTGAACCATGAATAGAATATGAGAAAATTTCTGTTTTAGTAGCTGTATCTATTTTCTTAACATCATTTTATTTTGTTTTTTTTAATGTTAGGAACTTAGAAGTTGAAGAATGTCAATCACAGATTTGTTTGTATCCTTTACCAGTGCTCCTGTCCACTTTCATGCATTACTGTGAACATACAGCATGAACAGATTGGATGAGTGCCACAAACTGTAGAAATGTCTCTGTTTTCCAGAATCTGCTCAAATTTGTTTGCACTATTTGGAGCGTTACATAGCACAGTGAGTTATACAGTGCATTATTGCACATGAGAGAGAGTTATGTCCAGCAAACTATTTGTGGTGATTATTAAAAGGTCTGATGGATGAAGGACCTGTGGTGGCACTACTTCATAGAGTGCAGGTAAATTAATGGCTGACGGTTCTGCAGGGCTCCCACAGTCTCATGGTTGGGATGAGTGGTGTTGCAGCAAACGCATGACAGTGATCATCCTTTCATCACTCACTTGCTTAATGTTTATGCACTAGCATTTCTGACTAGCTTATTACTATTCTCCTTTTATCCCTCTCTGTGATGCCTCTATCTCAGCAGGCCCATGTGTAGAAAACTGCTGATGCCAAAATATTATCAGAAATTATCTGTAACAGTGCCCAACACATTCCAAATGCCATCAGTCTTACCAGTAGTAGACTTTTGACGTTATTGAACTATGTCTTCTGCTCAGTGCACTTAATTTTTCAGGTAATCAGCAAAGTATTAAATGATTGACGAATCTCAGTGATCATCCCTTGGATGGTCAGCAGTAATGTTTGGTGTCTTCTGTTGAGAAAGTCTAGCAGCACCCCTTTTGTCTTATGAACAGAGTTAAAAATGTTTTGTACTTTTTCTTCCCTCTGACATTCAGGTCTCCTTCACACTGGCGGTAGCATCACAGGAAAGCGGGAGCGCGAGTCGGAACAGGAAGGATCAGCAGAGGAAGATGCAACATGTTGCACCGTTCATAAAATGCAGAGGCAAAGTGCAGAGGCAAGCAAAATACTCATCCTCGTACGACCGTCGTCAGACATTTGCCATGACAAGGCAAACATACGATAAATACACTGGAGCTGAATGCAGTTTCCAGTGTGTCTCTATAGCTGTTAATGAGTCTAGGAAGTGTGTTTTCAGCAGAGGCGGACAACTAAGGAAATGTCAACATGGCAACATCATGACATGCTAACAGTAAAATATGTAAAGCAGAAGTTTGGATTTGGTTGACGTTCCCAATGATTTGCTTGAAGAGGGATATTAAGAAAGGAGAAGTGTGGGACAAAATGCCTCAACTGTCTAAATAGTTAAGTCATGATGTTTGAAAATGTGTTTTCTAGCCCTGGTTGGAAATGATGAAATATACCCAAGTTGTTTTAACGATTCTATTCTTGACTAGTCAAACTGGAACCAGAGATGGGAAAACTTATTTCCTTATATATTTCCTGAAAGCCCGCACTCATTTTAGGTGTTATTTGGTTGTTCAGAGCCATTCCATATAATAATTGCATATTCGTGCACTGTTTGTAACTTTTGTTGGACTACAACATGTGTTTTCCACCTAGCCTGGCATATAATACGTATTATAAAAATAATAATAATGATAATGATATACAGTGACGAAAAAGCCAATCCTGATATTTCTTTTTAAACTGCATCAACTTTTTTATCAAAATACATGTAATACCTCAAATGTATCACGGCAATTTACTTAAACTGTAAGGACAGGTACTATCTTCATTTCAGGGAACCTGGAAGTATCCTTAATTTACCTTTTCTCTGTTAAGAAGGATCATTTATATTTTAGACTGATCTAAAAATATTTTGGCTAGAACCCTGCTTGGGCTTGAAGTGGTTAAATTGTGGTAAATGAGTATAGAAACATAATCCATCTGCACTGCTCTGTCTATAGAATTCAGAGCTCATCAATCAATTTATTTATTTTTGCCCTTTATAATAGTCGCTTTTATGGCAATCCTATTTTTCTTGTTATTACTGATTTCTTGCTACTGTCTTGTCATAGCTGAAAAGACTAAGCCTAAACTAGGCCTCTGTTAAGTAAAAATATTTTAAATGCATGATAGTTATTGTTTAGCTTGAGTAGTAGTGTGAGCTGCCCTAAATGCAGTCTTCCGAAAAGTGCAAAAATGCAGAATTCTATGTTGATCATATAGGTAATTAACGTTTCACTGTGTTTTTGAGCTGCTAGGCCAAAGTGAATTTGATTTTCAGTATTTTTAATGATATGTCTCTTGTCATTTTGTCTGCAGACCACCTAAAGCAGCTACAGAAGAGAAGGATAGAATCCACAAGTAGAGAGAAGAAAACCCAACTTGAAAACCTTTCCTCAACCACACTTGGCTATGGAGATGACTGTCTCCCTCTCAGTTCATCAATACTGCTCTATTTTTATTTGAAAAATTCTCCAGGGTCTAACACAAGGGTGAAAATGTGATTTTTGGTTTCCGTAACAATGTCTGGAAAGGCTTATACTTTACCGACAGAAGATTAGTCTGAGGAAAAGAAGAATAAAAGGTCCTCAAAGTGACACTTCAGTTAAGTGTTTATAACTGTCTTAGGACACTGTCTACCAGCCAGTACATTCTACCAACTCTGAAACAGTCCTAAATGTAATGAACGGAAAGTATTTGTTGTTTTTAAGCTTCAACTACATCTTCATCAATAACTTAAATGCACGAACCCAAAACCAATTCACTTGTGACAGGGTCACTTAGAGTTTCTTTTACTACAGGCTTGTGATACAAGACCTTTTTGTCCAGAAAGCACTCTGACACCAGGAATGTCCCAGTAGTCTGTATAAAGGTATTTATAGCTGCATATTTTTGATATTGTACGTGATTGTGTCATTGGCCTTGTGACTAAATGCGTGTAAATAAGCAAAATAAGATTTTTACCCAGATAGTTATGACGTTTTCACAGAAAGACAAGAAGTTGGACATCCAGAGTTCTTGGGAAGCCTGATTTTGGTTAACTGCAAGCTTGTGTTGTTTCAGGGATTTTGCTGGATATACTGGAGTTGTTTTGTAGCTTTAGCTGCACCAGTGTGCGTGTGTTGCAAAGTCCTGCTTTCTTTGGGTCCATATACCAGAGGAACGTGTTAACCGCCTTCTTATTACAAAAGAAATACCTCTACGGTTTCACAGTTGCTTTCATGGGAAAATCTACCACTGCCTCATTAACACATGATTATTTGACGGAATTGGCAGCTAGCACTGTGCTACAGGGCGTTAAGATCACCTCGATCAATTTATTTCCGATTTTAGGTCAGTGTTTGATTGCATCCGTCTCAACTTTTTCCAGCTATCAAAAAATATGAGACCAACTTCTGTCATTGGTCAGTAAAGTGTTTACAGCCTGTTGTCTTAGATCAATTAATTCACTCTGGCTGTAAAACTGCCTTGAGACAGGGATTGAACTTCTTGTGGAACTTGCTTTCTAACTTAATGGCAAATATTTTGAGTGATACCATTCATGGAGTACGGACATGAGTTCATCAGATGTTGATGTTGCTAAATGCGTACAGAAATGACATTCTTTGAGATGTGTTCGTTGAGTAATTGCAGTCTTAAGATACCATCAAATTTGTTTTAGCATTTTTTTAGTTGTCAGATTCAAGTTTGTTATCTCAAAAGGCAGAAATCTCCAGTTCAGTTTTTGCCACCAGCCCGGTATGAGTCCTTTATAGTATCTGCTAATATATAGAGCGACCCTTTGCTTTTTTATTCTTAAGAGATTTATATAACTGAAACTAGCACACTGAGCCTAACCTAGGCCTCTGTTATGTAAAAATATTAATAAATTCTTGATAGCTTCAACTTTCATTAGCCTCGTCTGGGGACGATTAGTTGGGTTCGCTCTTAGACAATTGTCCACTTGGGGGAGTGTCAAGTTTGGTAAACCGTTTTAATTTACTGAAAACATAAATTTCAACATTTGTTGATTTTATCAATAGAAATAGGGATAAAAAAATGTTTCTGAAGTTTCCACCTTCTCACAGGTTGTAGGGCAGTTCAGCCTTGAAGACTGTTTTTGATAGCTGCGGTTCCTCAGGTCACAAAAGTTTACCGCAAACCATGAGTCCAAACCGAAACCACAAAATGAACCACCTCTTGGCGAACACTGGCTATCTTAATACCAGCTTGATTTATGCCCGCTCTGTAGATTGGCTGCAGATGCAGCTGCCTTAAATTATACAGTTTTTATTCCAGCCCACATGTTGTTTTTGATTTGTTTTATTAAAATATCTGTGATTCTGTATCAGACTTCAGATATTAAGCTCTCAGCCCACTGCTGCCGATCATCTCACCATAGTCTATTCAGTCTAGTCGCTCACATTTTCACCTCTATGTTTCCCCTCATAGACATTTACACTTTCTTAAACTGTCTCCAGTTTTTTTGAAGAAATCACTTTGGAGTATCTGATGCATTTTGTGGTGTGAAAAATTGGAACGATCTGCTTTGTTGGATAACCAAAAACAGCCGATGAGAGGATGTGGTTTGACCCGAGTGCCTGACGACTGCCTCTCCCTTGCGACGGGTTTGCTTTTTTCCTCAGATTTACTTACAAAAATCAAAAACCTAAACAAAAAAACAGGCAGGACGACGAGGAAAAAAACATGAGTCAACGAGGTAAACCAGAGGCAACGGCATCTGATCCATATGAGCCCTTTTCTGTCTGGGAAACAGAAAGCAACATTCCTCAAAAACAAGTTTACCCTCACGATGGAGGATATCTACTACTGCACAAGAAAAAAACAACATGGCGACTTGCTATCCATGCCATTTTATGCCCTGGATTTATCTGAAATTGAAATCGGACTAAAGCTGGACAGTTAATGCTGCCACTAAATGGCTGAATACATGGTTTGAAAAAGAGGTTTGCAACATGGACACTGAAAAACTCTGGCTGTTGTAACACCATTGGAAAGATGAAGTTAATGTCTTATTTAAGTTCCATCCTCCCTCCACTATCACCTTTACTCTTGCTGAGAACAATGCCATTGGTTTAAACCATTAAATGTAAACTGTGAGCCTCTAATATTCATCTGAACGTTTCTTTCGAGAGAGTTGCATCATTCATATAAACATTCCCCAATCCACACACACACACACATACACATACACACATAAAACACTGCTCAAAAACTTATTAGTGCCCACACATTTCTCTCCACCTTTCTCTCACACACACATTCAGAGGCACACACTACATGCAGTAAAGATACAGATGACAGCAAACACATGAAATAAGTTCTTACATATGCATCTGTCTTGTGCATAACCACACACACACAAATTGCATCAAACGTGAACTCATAAGTCATTCTTCACACACATAGGTACACACTGCAGCCGTCTTACCTTCATAGATTTTATAAAGGAGACAACCAAGATATCCAAGATGTGTATCCAAAGCCCCAATCTGGAGTCTGCCTACAGCGCCCCCCCTTGACCACCTGCTGTCATTTCACTGCTACACAATCAGTTGTACCAAACAATCAGTTGATAAGTTCGATTTTTAAATCAAAGGTACCAAAAATAAAGACTTTCTACCCAAGAAGGTCACAACATTATGTCCATATGTGTAGTTCAACAGAGGCTCTCCAGCTGTCTAAGAAATGTCTGCGCAAGGTCAGCAGTCAAAACTCAGTAAGGAGCGAGTTAGTTCATCAGGCAAAAGCTGAAGCTGACAAAGTGTAAGGACAGAACAACAGATTGGGGCAGTATATTGAAGACATTGGCTTGTTGGTGCCCTCCCGAGAAAGTCTTGGTTTTAGTGGCGTCATGATGGCTCTTGTGTGTGTACAGTGTTCGATATTTGTTCACATGTGATCGTACTGCCCCCGGCTTCAGGAGAAATGTGTGTGTGTGGGGGTAAAAGTTCTGTAGAGGTTCTGTATTATACTTATGTATGTTCTCAAGAGGAATTGAACATTGTTAGTTTTCTGTTGTTTTTATCACCATGGAAAAACATGTTGAACCAAGTTATTGCTTTCTTTTTTTGCTTTCCTTTCAGCAAAATGAAGGTGAAACAAATGGTGTCTATCATCTTTTGTGTATTATTATTCTCTTTCGCCGTCTCGATTTGTAATGTGAAAGACTTCATTTGTGATTGATCTGAATAAAGACAGGAATTAAAATGGTTAAAAATTAAATCTTTGCCTCTTGACTCATTGTATGACTTGCTTTAGTCTTATATTTTAGTCTGCTGGTGAGGACAGGTGTTTGAAGTGTAAAAATAATTGCAGATGCTCCTCCAACAATAGGTTGGAGGGTAGTAACAAACTGTTGACAACCATGATTGGTCTATAAATAGCATTGATGGCTGTTCAAAATAGGTTCATGTTTATGATTCATACCAACGCCATTAGGAATAGGGGTTTACCTCAGAATGAAACCACTGAAGCACCTAAAAATGAACCTGATTATCAGTGAGTCAAGCCTTGGATGAAGTCGTAGAAAAATACTCACTATCTCCCTACAATATTTTTAATCAAAGAAATTTGTTTTTTAGACTGCAATGAGTCAGAGGATGCAAAGTGTGCAGCAGCAAGGTTCAGAACAAAGGTGAGTCATTGTGCCAAATCAGGAAATAAACCTATCACACTCATCTGCAGTGATGGGTAATGCTACGTATTATTGTACTTGAGTATAACAACATCTAAAATGACATGGTTTTAAGTTAAATCGACCAAATTAACATCAGCAGTTGAATGACCTATCGACCAATCGATAGGTCATTCAACTGCTGATGTTAATTTTACTGATGTATGCAATGTATTTTTGGACAATAAGTGCACTGAAATATTAAATAAAATAATTCTAGTTCTCGTCCACAGTGGCATTTATACCTTGTGGCAGTCTTGTGTGAATGTCTCGCCCAAAGATGAGATATGAGATAAGCTGGTGTTTCACCAGATGCTTCCTTGTTGTGTAGAATGATTGGCTAGGAGAACTTTCCAGACACGCAAGGGTTTTTCTCTCACAGTGAGTGGCAACCACCCACAGCAGGTTTGCATGAAGCAGAGAGAGACATAGTGACGGCTTATCCACATTATCATAACTACAAATAAACAAAGCGGAATCCCCTCTCTGCTTCTTTCTGTTTTTTTACACAGCACAATCAGTCTAGGTTGTCCAATGCGAGCCTCTGCATTTTTTTAATTGAACTCTTCATTTGAATTTCTTTTTTTATTATATTTGCCTTCCGACCATGAGAAATTTTGGCTTTTCAATTACATGACATTTCCAACAAGTCTGCCACTTTAGTTTCTAGTGGCAATCATCATTCTTTAGAATTCTGTCAAATTCACTACATAAAAGTCAAATAAATATTTCATAATAAAATGTTCTTGATTTTCTATGGTGCTTCTCGGGATGTGGTGTGTGTGTGGTTGATAAGTGTAATCGGGGTGTTGCTGTAATGAAAATCCCGCAACATACCTCCACTCAATAAAGCAGCGTCGCTGCACATGCAGACAAGATCCCTATGCCTGTCAAAAGTGGAGGCTTCTAGCTTCAAGCCACTTTTTATTATTTGCTATTATTTGTTCATGAACCTTTCAACTGTGTCAAACAGTTCATTTATCAGGAACACACAAACATGGCCAACGACTTATGTAAGTGACAAGACAACAATGAAAATGATTGATTAGCAATTTAAGTTTGTGTCATGGAAATGACTGTAATAATTTGTCCACATGTTCATTTCCAACCATTTAGGAAATCTGAAACACATGCAAACAGAACGTTGTCATGTCAAATAAACAGTGACAGCATTCTGTATTCCCCTCTATGCAAATGGGACTTAGTCAACCAGGCCTTTGCCAACTCAACAACACAATAAAAGCAGCAAAGGTGCCGTGATAGAGACAGGTAGCTCAATCAGAGTGGATACAACGTGAATACAGTGACTTCATACAGGAGAGACTCTTCATTAATTCACTGTCATTACAACATGAAGATGATCTTCACTATACAGCTGGTGAGTACAGTCACTGATCTGGAAACAAAGAATTGCATAGACCTATGCTTTTTCAAATTCATACTCATCTTTTTGTCTTTCTTCAGCCAGATGAGCCAAAGGATTTTTTTTATTGCACAAAAACTATGTTGGGTTTCAAATCAGGCAAGAAATTGTTGGGGTCAGTGTCAGGGCTGTAGTGCAGGGTAAAGAATTAACTGCATTTGTGTCTCTTTTTAAATACAACATAGCTTTTACCAACTGTTTTATAACTGTTTATGTACTTGTTATGGTGCCCGTTTTAAAAGAAAATGAGTTTAATCCAACTCAAGGTTGTTTACGAAGCATTCAGAACAGTCGCACTCGCTCCTCCTCCTCCCTTCTATCCTTCCTCACCCTCTCACAGCGCGGTAAAACACGTGAGGTACTCTGCTGTCCACTGAACATGTAACCGCAATGTTGAGGCCCTCGGCCCGACCAGCAATGTTGTGTCACCCAACCGTAAGCCAATGACATCTTGTTTTGATTTCGTACTGGCAACCCTAAAATCCCACTCTCTATTTTTTGCTCAAGATTGAAACAGTAAGTTGTAAGCAGTAAGGAGCAGTCGTTACAGTTGTCTGTACAAAGCTGGTGGTTTTTAGCAGGAGAGAAATACCTAAGTTTATCCTAAAATCACTGGACTTTAATGGCATGGTGATTAAACTGTTTGCATCCCAGAAAGTCGTCAATTATCTCTCTCTCGCATCACTCTCTCCCATCCATATGTAACTCTTTTATATATCTGTTATTTTTGCTGTGGTTACCTAAATGTTTCATTACAGGAGATGATGTTTGACACAATGTGTTGCAAAATGGCTATGTTAAGAACAGTTGCAGTATCAACAGTTGCTACAGTTGGAATACGATATGTAGTACATCCCTTCCTGCAACCAGAAACGCAACTTGAATGGACAGTGTAGGCCACATATTTTGTCATGTAGCATATCTTTCTTGAATATTGATTAATTAATTATTCTTCATACTTCATTATACCTCATTATTTGTGTAACCAAGGGTTTATGAATTGCACCTAGATTAGTAAAACACGGCACTCCAGTGACTTAACACACTCATGTTGCATTACAATTACTACAGCTCTGAACCCTTCAAAATAAGAGCACCAGGCCTATCCTGTGTAACTGTTTATTAAAGGAGATATAAATTCACTTATTAAATTATATATTTATAAGAATATATGACTCTGTTTCAGCTGTTCTTGACTCATGTCCTTATAGTATTGTGTATTTTATAACTTTTTTAACTTTTTTAAAATCATTTTTGTGACTCTGGTGTGATTCCAGTTGATGCTGGGAGTCATTGCGAATGTGCACATCATCCGTGGTCATTCAGCTGTCTGTCCACGTGACTGTTCACCTGTGCAGGGCACACCGAACTGTAGTACCCTCAACTTCAAACACCTGTTTAACAGCTTCGTCAGCTCAACAGTTTCCCCCTGGAATCTAATGTGAGTTTTATTTGTGTTTTCTAGCTCAAAGGACACAAACAAAATGTGCAAACTAACATGTACGAACAGTGTCATATGGTGGTCAGTTTACTTAGAGCAGTTTACCTGCTTACTTTTTCATAACCAGAGACCAGAAAAACTCTAAAACCAATTTAGAGATCCACATCCATAAAGCAATAGGCCAGGACTATTCAATTAGGTCATAATGGGGGACTGATATTCAATAGATAGAATGCATAGGATTACGCAGTTCTATTTTGACTCAATTACATTGTGAGATCACACTGAGAAATGACTTAGTGTATATTTCTCGAATAAAGCTTATACTGATCTGTTGTGGCCTCAAGAGCAAGAAAAGAAACAAATGTCATCTATAGGGTGTTTTCACTGTCTTTTTAGGAAGACTTTATTAATGACCCTCATCCTGAGACACTGATCTGAAAACCCTGTATAAAACCTTTGTGCATCGACCATCCGTGGTTTTTAATCGACGTTATGTGACGTTTTAATCAAGCTTTCAATTGACATGTGAGAATTGAAACAGAATTGGATGAGAATTGTCCCATTTTGCAACTGTCATTGTTTTCATTTTGTCATTTTTCAGGTCAGACGACGTTGAGGAAGGCAGAGAGCCCGAGATCATCCGTAGAGCTGTGTGCACGGGATGTACTGTGGAGGGCCTGGTGGCAAAGGCCATCTATATACAGATTTATGTTCATCGAACTAACAAGTCAGGAGGATATTGCAAGTGTCGCCATAATGTAGCTGTTGGCTGTACCTGTGTCAGGAAATAATGACCATAAGTTAACAAAATGAGTATGTATGAGGATATGGGTATAGAATTAGCACTAATTTATAATATTCGCATAACTGATTTGATCTTTACCTGTTGCTGATATTTTAGTCATCTCTATTGCATAATTTATTAATGCCTTTGAAAATGGTGTATTCAGTGTATTATTAAACTCTCTGTTATCTATTATTCTATCCTTTCCCCATCTTCTGCCTGCATCAGTAATATTATAACTGTGAATTTTGACAAATGTTTAAGCAAGCATTTCTGCCTTTTCCCCATCAATTTCTGCTGTTGTTTCATTATTTAAGATTCAATGTACATACAGTAGTTCTTATTTTTTAACTGTTCTAACTTATGCCTGTCTTCTTTTATAATAAATAAAGTTGTCATAATAATAATTTTAACTTTAAATGAATGATTTGATTTCTCATTTTCTTCAATTTTTCCCAATCAGGTTGGTTTAAAGACTATTTCTCTCGTCCACTTGTTTCAAATGACGTTAATATCAGACCTACTTCAGTTATTCAAGCAATATCACATGAGAGGGTGTACTGTTGAGCTGTTTATCAGCACAGATGTGATTCAGTCATTTCGGTTTCCTATTGATTCAGTGGACTGCAGCAAAATAAATCTTACTTAAGGTTGCCATTGAGTCTTGAACATTTACATTTGATTCAGTGTTAGTCTAATGGGAAAAGTAACTCAAAACGGCAATCTTGAATCAAATCTCTGAATGTATTGAATCAACAGTACATTTTGAATCAAGAGTTGAATTGATTTTGAATTGCAAATCATTTCTAATTACGAATGTATTTGAATCAACAAGACTTACAATCGAATTGAATCATGAGATGTCTTGAATTGTGCACACCAAATGATTTACATATTTGTAGCTCGTATCATATGATCTGCATTTGAAAATTTTTAAAAATATTTTAATTCTACTTAGTCACTAAGTAATTAGAAAATCAGAATTGGTTATGTGAAAACTAATTCCACAATGGTTTAGTTTTTTTTCTTGCCCAACATTATAAATTAACAAGAGTGGAAAATGAGATAATGCATTAATTCCAGACAGTCAATTCAAGAAATATGTAACGTTTTGAAGAAAAAAGTGAAACTACTTTATTTATTTTGAAGAAATACACGGCACAGCTACGTACCTTGATTGTAGTACCAAAAGTTTCCAATAGGTGGTGACAAATAAACCTCCACCTATCACAAATAGAAGAGGAAGACAGTATTACTTCCGGCTCCGACTCTCTTCCTTTCCTGTCGGCCATTTGTCGTGAACGGTGGGTCTTCCTCAAGCATCATCCTTAAAATGTTTAAAATGACCTCTTTAGCTACTTCAAAACTAAATATCTGGTCAATTTTTTAATTATAAAGAGTTTATCTATCCGTAAAGTGGCGGCAGTTTTGTATTAGTGGCTGCAGTGGTGTTTAAACCGTAAATGTTCGTCGGTCTGCTGGAGTGAGGCTGCACATGCGGCACGATTAGCGCTTGGCATGCTAAAGGCTAACACCGCTCTTTGCTATTTAAAGCAAACAATTCACAATCACTTCAGATAGATTCAAGATTTTTTTCCCCCCTTTTTAACATGTATGCTGTTTTTGGTAACGCACGCCTAAGCCTCCTGGGTACTGTCGGACCTAAGGGTGTTGGATGTTTATAAAAAAAATAACGAAATTCCCTTTTCTGATGTCTCAAGTATGTTAGCGATCATGTTAAATTATGATATTGCTCGTCACACCTACGGGGCAACATGTTGACGCTAAAGTGTAAACTTCCAACAAATGAACGTAACTATAGAACGAGGCATATTTCGTGTTGAACGTCAAAGAAAATGGAAATAGCTTGATTTAAGGTGCTCGATAGTGAACTGAACCGACAGGTGTAATTTTAAATGTTTCTTCATCAGATCCCGTAGGCGACCATCTACCTGTAATCATGCAGAACGACGCCGGTGAATTCGTGGACCTCTACGTCCCCCGTAAATGGTGAGTGAGCCTTTAGTTTGATACTAACGCTATTAAAGGTTCCACAGAACCCAAACATCCACTGGGCAGTTTCTGTGACACGATAGGGCCTGTGTAGTTAAAAATAAGATATGATATAGTTTAACAAAGGAGATTAATTCTCTCAATACATATCTCTGAACATGCTGTTGTACACGGTAACCTGTGTAAAACGTAAAATTAGGTGGTAAATGAAGATGCTGAATGACTCCTTTTAGGTTAAACTTTAATTTTCCTCCATTTCAGTGGGGTTTCAGGAGTCATATATTTCAGGTATTTACAAATTGACCTGACAAAGATGAACTTCTCATGTTTGCCCATTTTTGTGTTGAACGTAGTAACAGTTTTAAAGTAGGAAGTTTGGATGTTCAACTTGGAACAAAAGTTTGGAGGCAGAGGTTTCCTTATCAACTAACCGTCTGTGCCATAGTGAGAAATGTGCGGGGGTGTTACTGGTAAAATTGTTGAGGATGCATGTGTAATTTAAACTTATTATCCAGATGATATTTTATATAAATTTCTGTCCCGTAGTTCTGCCAGCAACAGAATTATTGGAGCCAAGGACCATGCATCCATCCAGATCAATATTGCAGAGGTAAGAACAAAATGTTGGGTTTTTGGCTTTTCCACCTCTTAGTTGCAGGATTTATGCATTAAAACAATTCTTTTAGTCAGTGTCGTACGTCAGCACCACTGTTTTAGGCTTCTAGTCAAACAAAGCTTTGCCATAAATTATTTCCAAACATTTTTCTGAGCTCTTCCACAAACTGAATGCAGCAGTTCTTCATTTTGTTACTTATCCTGTTCTCTCCCCTCTGTAGGTTGACAAGACGACCGGTCGCTTCAATGGTCAGTTCAAGACCTACGCAATATGTGGTGCCATTCGCAGGATGGTACGTTGAAGTTTTTTATTTTTATTTTATGACCTAGTAACTGTTGCATTACATTTTGTCTGCTGATGTCTTTTGTGTTTCAGTTGACACCACTAACACTGGGGATTTAACTGCAGCCCAAAGAATTTTTGGATTTTTCTGTCGGTCTCATTGAATTTCCATCCAGTGGTGTCCTTGTAATTTTGTTTATAATTTGGCATTCAGACAAAAGCAATCAAACCCGTGATGCTGAGAGTCTCAGCGTTCAAACAACTTCATGCCATATATAGAAATGTGACATGGCGTTTCTGTGTGAATGTGACTTCACTCTCTGTTTGGGAACTGATGTGTTTTCTGACCTGAGTTGAGTTGTAATGGATAAACTCTGTGCAGGGCGAATCCGATGACTCCATCCTGCGGCTTGCAAAGAATGACAGCGTTGTCGCAAAGTAAGAACCAGTTTTCATTATATCTTCCAAAACTAAAGATAGTGTTCATTACTGTCTGCTTCTGCAGGTCTCTTGAAACAAAAGATACACACATTCAGCTTGTATATACATCATGAAATAAAGCTTAAACGAGAGATGTGCTGCAGTGACTGTAAGGACAGACTGAGTGGAATAATACTGTTAATATTTTTTCACTATAGGTGTAAATTGTACTCTTTAATCAGCGTCTTCTCAGCAAGTTGTGGCTCATTCAAATAAACTTAATGAGTGTGAGATGCGGTCAAGTTTTGAACTCTTGGGCAGATTTTGTAAAAGAATGCTCTAGTACACATTTAGAACTGCAATAGATGGCATTTTGATTACATTTCCTTCTGAAAACATTTACACCTGGCGTTATCACACAGTGTTATCTGGATGAGAACACAGGTTAACGTAAGGTGTAACGGGCCAAAGATCATGGAGTGGAATTTAGCTCAACCGTAAGGCAAAAATTCAAGTTTCCCTCCATTTACCCACGAGTGGAGGTTAAACCTGAAGCATGTCTCAAACAAATTGTCAGCTTAATCAAAAAATGATCATTTTAATACCTGAAGTCTAAAGTGCATGCAAATGTCTGACTGTAGAAAATAACGTAGCATATCTGTTCTCACTTAAAGTATCTGATTTTAGCTCGGCGTGTGGTTTTAATAACTACCATTTCTCTCATTTTCTTTGTTTTACAGGAACTTCTAAGTGCAGAGTTGGAGCTTTGGAGACTTTGTAAAATAAACAGAAAATGGAAAAAAATCCAGCAGTTTGCATTATTGTTGTAGTTCATCTTCACATCAGAGAACCTCTTATCAAATGTTTTCACCTGCCTGCAGCCTTTACCAATATTTTAACAGCTTGAACTAAAACGAATTGGCACTTTGAATTTCAGCTGTGACATTTAGCTTGGATATCAATATCTCACCTGGCTGTTTTTGTATTTACAAATGCTTGTCTGAGGTTATTTTATTCAATTTATTATATTTATTCAAACACACCTAGACAGAAACACAGGTGCGAGTATGTACTTGATGGAAACTATATTTTAGTAAATCAGTCTCATTTTGTTGATGTGTTACATGTGTAGACGGTTAATGAGAAACACAAGTTCACAGGGTGGATTACTGACATTCAGCAAAATGATGGGAAATGGTCCGTACAGAGAATATAGAAATGGGTATGTTGGATATTTAGTTAGGGACATAATCCCAACCTGACACATTAAAGCTGCAGTCTGGCTGACGATACTGGCGATGTATCATCATATTAATCGTCTCTGGAATATGGTGGCTGTTAATTGAAAGACAGACAAACTTGTTATGTAAACAGGATCTTTGGTAAAATAAACATGCCTGTGGCTATCAGATAGTCTCGTTTCAACAAATTCCGTGAAGTTCAGAATTTATCTGACATTTCATCATGCATCTAACGAGCATAAAACTCGGAACATCTTCATTTAAGCAGTGCCCCAGTCCTCTACGACAATGCCTTATTTAAACCAGCAGAGGGCAGCATATGGCAAGAAATGAGAAAACTTGGATCGCAAACCCAGTTTGTCTCAGAAGTCCAACGTGATCTTTTCTCTTTGGATTTTTTTTCTTTACATTTTTTGCTCTATGGTTGTTATGGTAAAGAGAGACCAGGACAGGCCTGAGACTGGTGAGTCAGCGAGCAAATTTTTAATGAAAAAGAAGAAACATCCATTAAATCTCACCGACCTAGGGAATAGAATTTAGTGTGGATGTAAAACCAATTCCTGTTACCATTTTATCTTGGGCTATCCAACTTTGCATGATTAATTCTTATTTTTAAGTCTTTTTTGTTTCTTTATCTGCATACATTAGTCTTGGTGATCTGGACAATTTGTGGTGATAGTTGATATTTCTTGGGCTTGTAGGATTTTCCTAATTACCTCCCAGCTATCATAGGTCCCATGCGATGTATAGATTCCTCTGAGGATTCAATGAGGATTTCAGCAAATTAAACAAAACTTACATGTGAATCTGTAGCCCCTGAAATCTTGTTCTTGGCTTATCGGATGGGTTTGCATTGATTGTTGCTGTCTGGACCGTCTGGCTTTAGAGGACTGAACAAGCAGATGAAATAAAGGTCAAAGTAACAATAACAGGGCGAAGAGAAGCTAGGACTATGTTACAGTGGTCATTAAACTAAACAGGGCTGTGTTTGTGAGTGTGTCAGAGGTCGTCTTTAACCCCAGAACACCCTCAATGACAGCTGTCACTAACGGTTATATGGCTTTGTTCCCACACATTCTCTATCCTATTCCCCTCAGGAGGTGAAAGATGTCCTCAGTATCTTCCTTTTCACCTCCCCCGTTCTCTCTCCCTCCTGGAATTGTACAAACGTTAAATACCAGTGGCTTTGTGGGAAACTGTTAACATCAGCCTTTCTGTAATTTGGAAGTGAATATCTGAAGTTTCTTCCTTCCTATTCAATCCAGCTCTTTTTCCAGTGTTTTTATCCTTAACGAGTACACAAGACTCCAGAGAACATGGGTCACATGAAAGCAGAACCAGAATGAGAAGGCTCCAATAGATTATTAGAGTTTACATAATCAGTCAGCTGCTCAGCAAGTGAAGACTCAAGGATCTTAGAGAGGAAAGGCAGATGAGAGATTTGTTGGATATTAAGGGCCAGAGTGAGATCTTGAAGAGGCTTGTTAGCAGCTGTTTGAAAAGCAGCAGGCACAGCCCCCATGAAAAGAGACTTATTCATAATGCTGAGTAGAATTTAGTTTTTTTTTCTCCCTGATATTTTGCCCTTCACCATTGTTTTTTTTTCAAACTTATTGGAATATTTCATTTATTTTTATTGAAAGGTTAATGTAAAAAATTGGGAGCACTGGTAGAAACCTCTCCTCTCAGGTAAAATAACAGGCTGTGTGTGTGTGTGTGTGTTCCGCAGTTAAGCCTTTCATTATAACGTTTCCTGATTACTGTTGAATAACTACCTGTTAGCTGTTGACTGTGAGAAAACCAGGTGAGATACAAACCGTCTTTGTCTCTTCCGTGTCGTTAACTTTGGATCAATAAGCAAAAACCTGCAAAAACAATGTCTTTTTCGTTAATTTATCTTATATTTCTTTATTTACAAACAAGAATCATCACTTTAAGTGATTTTAAGTGCTTTGGCCAAACAGTTGGTGCATTTTTGTCAGCTTTCATATATCTCTAAAATCCAAATCATCATCAACGTGTCATCTGAGGGAAAAACCTTAGTCATGTTTACTTTTGAAAAACTCCTCAAACCTCACCAAGGCCTATGACAATTTATGAACACTGTCAACACTGACAATACTGGCAATCACTTCTTTCACTTATTTTTAAGTTATTTGCGTTATTATTATGATTGTTATCAAATCAACATAATTACAGTATTTCAGTTTTCCTGTCAGTTATTTGGTTTATTTGAGTCGCTGTATTCATTCCTCATCTTATTTTGGAGCCAATATTTTTCATCAAAATGAATGGTTTAACTTGTGTAATATTTCTGTGGTGGAGAGCAGCTGGCGTGTTGCAACTCGCCACACAAAGATGTTAAGATAAAGGAATGGAAACCCCTCGGATTCCCGCTGAACCCCTTCACCTGGCCCCCTGCATACCTCTGACACACACACACACAGCAAACAAAGAAGACCCTGTTTCAGCCATGAGACAGAGGACATAGAGCCGATTTGGTCCTGTATCTGTTCTCCAGTACATGACGATGTGATAACGATGCGTATGT
Organism: Brotula barbata; assembly: GCA_900303265.1. Taxonomy (NCBI): domain Eukaryota; kingdom Metazoa; phylum Chordata; class Actinopteri; order Ophidiiformes; family Ophidiidae; genus Brotula; species Brotula barbata. The sequence goes on along the minus strand of OMNV01016257.1, from coordinate 215,110 downwards.
TTATTAATTCACATAGTTTATTTGAAGATTCTCTGTTTGTCAGTGATGGAGATTTGTTGTAATTTTCATGTAAGTTAATTTCTGATTGGCTGTGAGATATCCTATGTACACACAGGAGTAAAATGAAAATTAATCGTTACGAATTCTTATTCTTGATAGTAACAATTTTTTTTTAGAATTTTTAGCAGCAGATTGTAGCGTCTGAGTTTAAATCTGAAACCTGGACTCACTTTGGATTTTACAATGGAAATAATAATAATAATTACGGCAAGTAATACAAGAAGTGGTATAAAGTTACAAAGTCGAAATTCTCCACTACAGTATTCACTGTTGTGTCAGCACCAAATTTTACGATGACGTTGGTAGTGAATGCAGGAGCGCAGTCATGAGTGAAGACGAAGTAGAGGATGGTGGTGTGCCAGTCCTCAGAGTCCTAGGGGAAGACAGGTGGTGGCCTAGTCTGTATGTCTGAGGACGCTCCGACACCAAACCCTGCATCCAATCTTCCCCGGTCATCAACACGCTGTTTGTGGATCTTTGGTCTTTTTTATTCCACTTTCATGCTTTTTTCACACCGCACCCCGTAGAGTCAGCCGATTTAAAGGCTTTATCTCTTGATCTTAGATGATTTCGTACCTCTTTGCTCATCCGCGGTCTATGATCTGGAAACATCTTGATGTTCTTTCCCACTGTGTCAGTATCCTCACAGCTGCTGATGTAGTGAGGCACAGTGGCTGTGTATTCCTCCAAGTCTGTCTCTGAGCCACAAGTGGCCCGCTGTGTAAATAGGCCTGACTGGGTGCGATCAAAACAGTCGATGAGCTGTAAGGTGGCTTCGTCATGCCACATTCTGACTGTCTTCTTTAGAGATTCATTTGTTTGGATAAGACGTCTGCATGCTGGCATCAGAAACAGTGAAAGATGATCAGATGGTCCTGGGGTGGCCTGGGGGTGAGCTCTGTTTGAGTCTTACTGGTTAGAATCCCCTGCTGCAATGAAGGCAGTGTCAGTTTGGGCGTCCTGCAGTATCTCACTGTATCTTGGGCACCGCCATCTTTGCAAAAACATCACTTCATCATTCCTCTTGGACAGCCACCTACCCCTCACTAACTCAGATCAATGCCTGAATGTGTAATGATCAGGAGTTGGTAAGCGGCTCGGTTCAGCTCGTGATATACCTCCTACAATGCACACAGACATATCACCAGCATGAATTTCTCCAGACAAGAAAAAACTGCTTGGATCCCATACTCATATGGGATTATGAATTAATTTGTCCTCAGGGCGGTGCTACAGGATAGCATCGCCCAAATGGAAAGGACATTTGGAGTGCAGGATTTAGCTCCATACATCCCAAGGCATTGTCCTTCAGTCAATAACTCACTACTTTTAATTTGGCCTGAAGAAATATACAAGGACCAGGCATACACAACGTAAAGTACTACTATGAAAAAGAAAATATCATAAGTTCAGTGTGCGCGTTGTCATGGGTGGAGAGATAGACATAGAGTGAGAGAGAAAGAGAGAGAGAGAGAGCGAGCGAGAGGGGTGGTGGGTGTGGGGGTCGTGCCAGGACTTTGTTGTTTGAAGTGTTTTGTTTTAGGGAGAAAAAGAGAGGCATGTAGGTACCTGCCACTCTCTCTGTTTCTTGCTCTCACACAGACACACACACACACACACACAGACAGACACACACACACACACACCTCTTCTCTGGTATCAACATAACATGCCCTCTCCAGCCCACAGCATTTAAAAACTTCCGCCCTCACCAATGTGTGCAGCTCTCTTTCATCCTCTCTCTTGTCCTGTGTGTGTTTAAGTGTGTGTGTGTGTCCCTCTCTTCAGGTTCTGTCTGATGCAGAACGTAGGCTCTGCTCTCTTGGAATGTGGGGAACAGACAAACATCATTTACTCTATACTGTTATCACCTGAATGTACTGATGTTATGTCTACAAGACACAAAAGTGTGCGTCTGTGTGTGTGTGCAGGGATCAGCAGGGACTAGCAGGGAGTAACACGGGTTCAATTGATGGAAGAGTTAGCCGTCTCCAGGACAACAGGCGGTCTGTCCCTTGCTTCCCTGTGGTCTCCCTGGTAACTAGGAAGTAGATTAGTTCTAGAGTTTAAGAAGAAAAGGAGGGGGGGTTGGGGTTGAAAATCAATGAGGTGAAACTCCATGCCCTCTTTCTTCCTCTCTGTCTATTTTTTTCCCATTTCCAGGTTTTTCCTTCCTCTTTTCTGTCCTGTCATCTCTCTCTCCCTCTATTTGAAGATGATTGGATTCTCTTCTCGTCTCTTCTTTGCCCTTGTTTATTGCTGTCTTTGTCTCTCTGTCTTTGTGTTCTTCCAGAACTCTCTCTTCATTTTAGTATTTGTCTTCTGTAACATAATATTTAGTTAACCACAAAAATTACATCTGAATTTTTTCAAGACAATAAAATACAAAATAGTATTTTGTAGTTGAAATACGTATTTTAAGTACAATGATCAGAGATCCTGCCTGCCCATCCCAGCCTGTGGAATGTTCGAGTGTGTCAGTGAATGAACGTCCACTGCATTAACACACTGACTCCAGACTCCTTTAAACCACAGGAGGTCACCGACCCTGCGTGTGTGTGAATGGTCCACAGGTCAGGGTTCAGCATGTGTCAGACAGACGCTGGAGGAAGTGGATGTGTGAAGTTCCTGGATTCTGGTCCAGAGTCTGGAGGACAGTAAACACAGCATACATTATACCTGTCTGAAAAATGAAACAAAAATTGTATCTAATGTGTTGTGTTAAAGTAGAACTGTGTCATTTTTGTGTTGTTGTCATTTGTCCTCAGTTAGTGAACATTTCTTTCAGTTTTGTTTTTGTTTTAGTCCCAAAGATGCTTTTTTCCACTGAATTATGTTCTCTGAAACAGGCTCCATCCCACTTTGCAACTCCGTGTGTGTGTGTGTGTGTGTGTGTGTGTGTGTGTGTGTATTCTCAAGCACAAACAGCCATGGCATTATTATATTCTTCACATGATAAAGTGGTCCGACCCACCAATATCTCTAATACGATAATAAGAAGATCACAGCTAGAAACAAAAACCGTAGTAAAACTAAATTAACACACTACAAAATTGAATGGAATAGAATTCAAATAGTTGATAATGAAAATATGTTTCTATTTTTTAATTTTAAACCTTATCTTCACCCAGGAAATAATTAAATTTCATCCAAAATAATAATTTTATCGATGTGTATTGTAACAGCCCAGGGGGGTGGATCCTGTATGTGCCCGGGTCGTTACCATATTTTAAGTTAAGTTACATTCTCTCAGTCAACTTTGTTTCTTCTCAGATGAAGAACATTGATTTGCCAAACTTCTCTGCAAAATGTCTCACAAATCATTACTAGATTGAAGTCCTCTATGAGACCAGCTCTCTTCTTTCTTCTTGATATTTTGGACATTGATGCGTCACGTGTTCTATCGTTTAGTCCTGATCACAAAAAGAAGAGTTTCTGATGTTATGGCTCCTTGTTCTTATCAGTGTGCTGTTCAGACCTGTATGTCCTAATCTCAGTCTAGAAATGATTGTTTCCTCTTTCCTTTTTCTTCCTGTAGATCTCTTTTTACCCACAGCTTTTGTCATCTTTCCCTCCACCTTCCACCCAGCTGCCCCCCTTTATGCCCTGTCCGCTGATTATCCCCAGCAGAACAACCCAATAGTGGGGGAGTTTCACATATTTTTACAAAATAGGAACTGGCCAATATACAGTATTATCACATTTACAAAATCTGCATTATACTTAAAGATCAATAAACATTAGCTGGATTCGCAGTCAAAACTAACCACGATTACAATAAACTGTATTGATTAATTTAACCTGTATACCTCACACCCACTTCACACAGGAAGTATAAATACAGGTGAACTTCCTGACAGGCTCTTTGAACAGGTAAGCCACACGACTTGACAGTTGCTTTGAAGTGAGCAGTATCTGGAGTAGCATCAAACAACAGAAGCTGCCGTGTCTCCTGCCCAGCTGCTCGTCCGTGTCTTCAGTGGCCATTGAATCCTCCTATACCGCACAAGCACAAACATAAATACACACAGCATAAAAAAAACACTTACTGCTTAACTATGCAAAGGCAAGTGCTGAGAGTAGCAGAAGATTTTGTATAATTCGTATCTATTGGGTTTTTTTTGTATCTTATTGTGTTTTCCTTTTCATTGTTTAACATTTGTAAAGCTTAAAATGTGCTATGTCTAAATAAATAAGTAATTAAATAAATAAATAACCCCTCCCCCAACACACACACAAATTACAAAGAAATTTGTGCATAAAATGACAAAGTAAAAATTGCTCTTTGTAGTTTTGTGGACAAAATGCATCAGGTTGTGATGAACTCACTCCGTACACAAACTGTCTTGTTACAGCAGCACCCTGTACTCAGCACGAGCTTTGTGTTGTATTTTCTAACCTCTTGGAGGCGTCTTCCACATTTCAAAAGCGAAAAATAAGATTAAATAGAATAAAAACTAAATGATGGAGATAACTCAAGAAATAAAACTTTAAATAGTTGTAAAAAAACTTGTGTGATTGAAGTGAACAAAAAATAACTATGCTTTGGTCCGTCTGTGATTTTTTTACCACTTTGATCTGCTTTCCTTTTTATTTTTGATATAAATACAATCAGTTCACCGGTATGTGTGTGTGTGTGTGTGTGTGTGTATGTTTTCGTGAACTCTGAAGTGCTACCGTCTAATTAAACCACAGGAACCACTTGAGAAGATGAAAGGGATTCTCCATCTATAGACATATGAACACACACACACACACACACACACAGCTGCTCAGGTGTCCTTAGAAGTCAGTGTTTGCAGTAGGATCTGAAGTGATTCCAGCTCTTGATGTTCTGTGTCATTCAGTTCCACATGTGTTCTCTTAAATTAAACTTTTACGTTAGTCAGTGAATTATGTGATTGGTTGGAATGGTGCATTGATAATAGAGAAAAAGAAAGAAAGAAAGAAAGAAAGTGAACAAGGCAGAGTGGCAGGAAGGAAGGAATAAGGAAATAAGGGAACATTATTCTACCATCTCTCTCTCTCTCTCACACGCACACACACACACACACACACCCACATGCTCTATGTGGCAATGTTTGTTTTCTTTGTTTGTGGGTTCAGGCCGTGTGTTTTTGGAGTCTGCCTGAATGTGTGAGTGAGTGTGTGTGGTTTGACATTTTGACATACCATTTGTTGTTTTTCCACTTGCTACGTTTGAGAGGCCGAGCACGCTGGAGATGTCACAGTACGAAAGAACAGAAGGTGTGGAAGGAAAGAAGGAAGGAAGGAAAGGGAACAAAACAAGATAGAAGGAAAGGAACCAGGAAGGATGAAATGTGGCAAGGAGGGAAAAGTTGTACCCTCCTCCGGCCACAGGGGACAGGGAGAGAGGGAGAGAGGGAGAGAGAGGGGGGGGCGGGTTGGAGGATTGGCACAGCGCGCGCGCACACACACACTCTGAGGAAGGTCGGAGCAGCAGTGTCTCCTAAGTGCGGCAGGACTTACAAACCAATCCTCCTCTTCCTCTTCTTTCTCCTTCACACCCTTCAGTTCATCCCCCTCTTGTCCAGATGAGTAGGCGCTAACGTCCCACTGTCTCTCTTCCCTCTCATTCTTTCTTTCTCCTTTAAAACTTTACCGTGCGTCGGTCCGTCGATCGGTCGGAGCGGACAGGTGGAGATGATGGCGAGCGGACCGGGCTGTGCGCTCTCCGTTCCGCGGCAGCTGCTGCTGCTGCTGCCGTTGCTGAGCGGTTTGTGCGCCCAGGAGCTGCCGACCAACGGGGTGAACGGCTACAGC
>OMNV01016257.1:186100-209234 GCA_900303265.1 Brotula barbata | reverse complement strand
CCCGCCATACTTCAACCTGGCCGAGGGCACCAAGATCACCGCCACGGCGACCTGCGGGGAGGACGACACCGGCAGGACCGTGCACGACCTCTACTGCAAGCTGGTGGGAGGCCCGGTGTCCGGGGACCCCAGCCAGACCATCCAGGTAAGAACACACTCTCTCACACACACACACACACCTGGGAGCGTCCAGCCACTTGAATACACTGTGGATCGTTCATGTCACGTGTTAAAGTACGACATGTGATTAGAGAAATGGAATAATTAATACAGATGGACTCACCTGGTTCATAAGTTAAAATATATATATATATATATATCAATATCAGTAGGAGGCGTTTGAGTTTTTGTGTTTTAATGTCATACAGTAGTGATGAGTGTGTCTGAGCTGCTTCTGTTCATTTTTATCCATCTTATGTCTTTTTAAATGTCAGAGCTTGCTGCACTCCAGTCAGTTTAAAGTGACTCTAAAGGTTTGATTTCATGGTTCACCTCCTGCAGGGGAGCTATAACACTATGATAATATCCCACAAACAAAATGACATCATCTACTAAAAGTATTCCTGTGTAGTGTGATTGATACTCCAGTAGTGTCTCATGGTGTGTTTGAGCCCAGCAGAGAGAAACTGATAAGCTCTAATGCTGTGAGCTGTATTTGGCCTTCATTTCTAAAGACTCGGAATATAACTTCACATCAACACATTTGTGTATTAATACAGCAATAAATGAATGTGGGAGTGACTTTAGTCTTTAGTTGTTGTCTAACACGTATAAAACTGAATTTGAGTGAGTGAATGTAAAAATACAAAAATAATAAGGCACCTTTGTTAGTGAGTAGTTCAAAAGTTGAGTACAAAAATGCTATTGTGGACTTTTTGAACATACTTATTTTAACCAACTAACTTCAGCTGATCTCACAGCCTGACACTTACACCAGGACGCCAAACATGTAACCTAAAGTAAAAAAGAGTTTCTACACCCTGAGTATTGCTGAACTTAATTGTAATTAGCTTTTAATGTTAAAAATGTGTTTGTCACGTTGTAAACAGTAACAACTGGCCCATTGTGTGTTTCTGCCATTAAGTTGTATTCCAGGTATCTCTAGTTAACACACAAAGGATAATTACACATACAGCAAGTTAACCATTAAAGCAAACTCCTGCTCTCTCTCTCGTGCTCTCCCTCCCCCACCCACCTGTCTCTGCATTCCTGGCGTTGACTGACCCGTGTCCACCAATCAGGCCGGGTTTATCCGCTCTGTTTCTGTGAGATCGCCGCAAGCTGCCGGCTGCTTCCACTGGCAGATACTTTCCTTTTGCCATATGAAGTGAATGCATTCCAATAAATGTGTTTGATGTGAAAGAAAGAGATCAAACGCACTGATAGAGGAGACCTGGATGGACAGATACAAGGGGAAGATAGAGAGCAGAGCAGTGAGATGATAAGCAGGTAGTCCCCGCTCAATGGGAACCCTGAGGAGGAACACACGGCCTGAGGGGGGAGTTCTATGAGATCTTCATGGTTCTCTCTTAAAATCAGACAGAAAGCAAGCAAGTATAAATGAAAGAGGGTGAAAAGAAAGAGTTGAAGAAGAAGCATCTGAATTGGGGAAGAAACAACGATTAGGCCGACTAAAATGTGAGGCCGCATCACTCAGTCTGCAGAGTCAGAGTAAGATAGAAAAGTAGAAATGAGGCGGTTCAGTTGAGACGTGTTTGCTGGGAAGTGATGTATGCACCCTGGCTCTCTGCTCACTCATTCATGGCTTTTTTTAACAAGAATGATGTCACAATAAAGAGCTCCATTCATATGTAGACTTCCCATTTAAATTCATTGTGCAGCTCTGTATACAATCACATCATTCAAACAGATTAAAAGCATTGTACCTGTTAGTGCTTGTAGCAATACGACGACTGCTACTGCTAATAAGGATAATAATCATAATAACGGGGCTGTCGGAATTCAATGATTTTTAATGACTACGCAGTAAAAAAATCAATTCAAAAGCATGTAATTGATTAGTTAACGGTAACAGCCCAGCCTCCAACCCAGTTTTTGGCAGTAATGCTCCAAGTTGGTGTTCCACACATTAAACAGCAAATAAGATGTAGATTCTGCAAAACAGTGGAAAGTAGAGGTGCTGTGGCTGAGAGCCTGAAAAGGTTTGGGCATTTGTTTTATAACATAAAAAAACAAAAGAGGTTTAATCACGTAATCAATTGTAATTAATTGTGACAGCTCTAATTACATGAAGTTCTCACCCTTGACCCTCACCTCAGCTGTGCTGTTAAACTCCAACAGTGCGACTTTTATTGGTCACGTGAGAGACCAAAACACAGTCGATCCTTTAGCTTTTCAATCGCCAGGATTAAAGTGAGAGTTTTTCTGGCGGGGTCTCTGGGCCTCTCTGGTGGAACCGGTGATGCTGGTGTCTAATTAACGGAGGAAACCTCATAAATCCGCTCATTAGCTCGGGCAGCACTCCATTATTGGTCCATGCTAAGAGCTTTAGTCCGTGGCTGTTAGTGGCTTGGTCCACTTCTCAGGTTAAATCCTATCCGAAACGTATTCTCAAAGTCACACACACACACTCTCACACACTTATGTTGGAAGGCCCGTTTGTTCAGGTTAATCCTGTTTTGATTTGACAGCAGGACGTGCAAGCGTTTTCATCAATTAAAAACAGCAGCAGGGAGACGAGAGGCTTGAGTGTGCGTGTGTGTGTGTGTGTGTGTGTGTGGTTAACTGTGTGAATGAGTCAGAAAAATGGCTTTATTAAGAAACAAAGTCCCTGTGTCTGGGACTTAACCATAATGACCACACTACTTTGTGACCATTTACAGTAAACGCAAAGCCAAAAATGGTTCTCTTATTGGTCATTCTTTATATTTAGATGGTTACCATTTCATATCATATCCTTTTTAAGAGATGTGGATATTAAATGTAGAACTTAGATATAAAATTCCTTTTTTCAAGAGACCCCTTATTAATTAATCTGGAACATTCATACGTTCATAGTGAAGATTGTTCCGTACGCCTTGGATTAACAGCAAAATTGAAGAAGAGAACAACTGAAAACAAAGCAAAAAGTTTCCTTTAGATGTTTTATGCTGACATCTCATTTTTTGTGTAAACCGATCCATATTTGTTCTTCATCCCTAGTGGTATCTGTTGTCATCGTGGGGGAGGTGAGCATAGTTTAATCAGCCAGTGGCAGCACTTTGGAGGTGTCCACATACACATGAAATGTTACTGAAATAAAGACTGGGTGAACAATTTTTGGTACAAGAGCGAAGTTGCCTCGACGGTTTACTGTTACACACAACCAGTCTGGACGATTTCACGTAAAGCTCCATTTACTACTTTCTACTTTTTTATCACTCCGTCTTTGGCTCTGTTTCGTTGCGTGCGACACACAGATGAAAATTTGAGGGGAAAAGAAATGAAACTATGAATGGAATTATCTATAACAGATTAACAAAAATGGGAAGTGTAGAGGTGTGGACAGAGAATGGGGGGATGCTAAATAGTGATTAGTGACCTCTGTGACCTGCAGTGATAACATCGGTTCGTGTCCAGGCTTGTTTAATTTACGCTAAAGCCTACAGAGCGCCGGGGAAACACTCAGACACGCAAGTTGGATTAAGTAAGAATGAAGACACATTCAATGACCAATTGCACGGAGAGTTCACTTCAAGTGGACAATTGTCTCATTATTTAGCTGAAAATCCTTTGAGCTTAAACAGCATTTTAGTCTTTCCATCACTTTCTTAACTGGTGGTCTTGGCTCATATTAATGCATATTGATGTTGTTACCAGTTCGGTAAGAATTAAGGCTTAAGGTTTTTGGATGACTCAACTGCCCAAAGCCGTAGGAGATACTAAAAACTGTTGTGGAAGTAAAAGATGTTATTACAGCATCACCAGCAGGCTGGACAGTACCTACTGGACATTGAGTGGGTTCTGCCCTTATCATGTCCAAACTACGCAACAACTTTCACTGAAATTTGTTGATAACATTTGACGATATCCTGCCTACAGACTGACAAATGCAACTGAAGACAACATTAACACCTCTTTAGTAATAATATAAAGTTACTCTGCTCCTGTCCCACTCTGTCCTCTGTATCATAAATAGACAGACTGAAAGAGGAAGACTGAATCAATGTGACAATTAAAATGTACATCCAGTCAGACAGTAAAGAGTATCACTGTCATAGAAACATGAGTGGAGTCACTTTCTTTTGGAAAAATAGGAAATCTGACCCACATACCTTCAGGCTCAAGGGACCAACCGTTGTAAATGGAACCTCCTTTCGTAGATGTTGACCGTGGACTGAGCATTTACTCTTTGGGTGTTTGATAGGCTGTCTAATAACTAAAAATAACTTTACATTTCAACCTTGCATGTGGTGTAAATGACATAAATGATCCAAAAATACACTGTGGTGAGTGGGCTAGTCGATCTGTATCGTAATCAGATGCAATCCATACAGCAGGTAAACATTCATGAAGTCAAATCCACCTGCTATCACCCAGCCTCATCTTCCTGACTCTACTCATTCTTGTCAATAAAGTGATTTTGAGATACATCAGGAACGTGGACATTTTATTTTATTTTATTTTATTTTATTTATGATGACCATCTGTGGAGCAAAATAGGATCATAGTGCAGATAGATTCCAGATAAATAGAACATGTTGTTGTAATTCAATTCCAGATGTTATGGTCCGGATGTGGTAGGTCAATACTGAGATTGTTTTTTTATTTTTGGGACTCAGAGGAGTGTACGGTGCCATTTGGACGGGATCAGTTTCTTGGACAAGTGTAAAATAATTATTGCTGCAAAACATTTCCATGTTTATTTGCATGTGATTAGATATTTTGGTGTAAGTTACAGAGGGGGGAGTGTCTTAGTGCCTGAATATGAGTTCACACTCCAGTGAGTGTTTTCACTGATTAACTTGTCTGCTCGGCCTATAGGTGACCTAAACAGTGACGGGTCCTCCATAATGTTTAACAGTCACCTAATTGAAGCAGGAAGGGCAGGTTAGAGACGGATAAAGATCCCGGAAACTTAGCGGCCAGCTGTGCTGCCGTGACTGACGAGAGCAAATGTGAATCTGGATTAATTGTGATGACAACACATGATGCAGAGCTGCTTCAAACAGCTGGAACATGTGCACAGTTTGAGGCGTCCATGTCAAACTGAGGAGGATCTATGGATGAACTGCTCCCACTCAGTGTCATATACGCTGCATTCTACATTCTTGCAGTCATGTTACATGATGTTTAAGACTCCTGTATACAACCTAAAAAGGAGAGGGCCATATGTTTTTACATGTTTTATAAGTTGTTTTGTAGGGCTTCACCATTTTGCTTAACATTATTTGTAGTTATACATAAAAATATTTAGATATGGCAATTAAATCATTTGACGGCTATGTTTTAAAAGCTGAAAATTTGAATGAAGCTCAGCACACATTTACAGACGTTTACATGCACTTTGAAACTGAAGCAGAGAAGATCCTCCTCTCTGGATCACGCAGTGCATCCAATCATTTCATTCTGATTCAATCTTTCTGTGTTGAGCAGTTTCATGACTATAGATCGTGATCTGATATCTTAAACACAACCTGCTTGCCCACATACTGAAATATGACATTATTTATGATTTCTGTGTAACTGGCTATAGTTTCCAAGAATACACTCACTAAACCTAATGATTGGAGATGCTGGGGATTGAACCCAGGACCTCATACATGCGAAGCACGCGCTCTACCACTGAGCTACATCCCCTCTCTGACATCACTATAAATACTTTTTATGGCGTGTCTCACCTATGAGATGTACTGCATTGATTTTTGTTGTCTATTGTCATCTCAGTTAATCCTCAGTGTGGAGGAAGGGCACCGTGCAAAAATTAAAGTCAGGAAGAGCACAATGATCCCTTTTTAAGTTCACAGCATCCCTCTGTATAAATGTAGCAGTAGCTGAAGCTCAGTCAGTCCTTTATTGTCCTTCTCTGTAAGAGTAACTCACTCCTGTTTTGCTGTCATCTCAGGGTCAGTACTGTGACATCTGCAACCAGGGCGACAGCGATCGCGCCCATCCCATCAGCAACGCCATCGACGGGACGGAGCGATGGTGGCAGAGCCCGCCTCTGTCCCGTAACACCGAGTACAACGAGGTGAACGTCACCCTGGACCTTGGACAGGTAGGATGCTTTGTACAGATGAACTGTATATGTGTGTTTTTAGGGTGAAGCTCAGTCTGGTCTGACATTCAGCCAACATTTGCTTTCCCTTTTCTACGACTGAGACTTCAATCTTATCTAGGACTGAAGATTAACGGACTGTTTTAAGGAATTTAAATTGAATACCCCAGCACAGGTTGACCCTGTGTTCACACTAAAAGATCAATAAGATGATTTTTGGTCTGAGTCCTCTGGAATATCTTCAGGTTAAGTCCAGATTCTCCTGCAGTGTGAGCTTAGTGGTGAAGTTCTGTTTTCCTTCCTGTGATTGATAGCGAACATAGAGTAAATAATAAATATTACACATGTTCATCATTTACTGTTAGGACTGTCATGATTATTCAGATTCTGAATATTACTCACCCAGAGACATATTGTGATATTTAGACCTGTAGATTTTTTATGGGCTCTGTTAGTATGTGTGGTGCTTTTGTTTTCCATACATTAGAAGAACAAAATACAGTGAAATATATTATCATGTGAGTTTGTCTTGTCATGTAAATTTTAATTATAGAAAAGAACAAGGTAGAAACCAAAACATCACCAACAACAGAACTCCTCAGATGGTTGTTAATTCTTATTTAGCCAGCGGTGATGAACCTGCTGCATTTCCCTGTGCTGATGATGAATGGAGGGTAAATGTTTGGCTTCCAGAGGCTGAAGGCCTGGGATTATATATCTGGACCTGTTCATGCTGCAGTCTGGATGAGTTAGGGCTGTTATTCTTGGCAGAAGGCTGCGTTTGTTCTAGATGGTGTCTTTCTCGCACGTACACACACACACTCAGATCATGCATGCTGCCATACATGCACAAACACCGTCACAGCAGACACAATCAGCTCCAGTGGAAACTCGTCTCCCTGCCCTCAGTTCTCAACCTTTTTGTATCTTTGATCGTCACTCTTCAACAACCCTTTAACATTTCTGAATGCAACTGTTTTGTTCCGGCCTCTCCTCCTCGAGTGCCTTTCCTCATTCACTGTGTGTGTGTGACTGTGTGACTGTGTGTGTGTGACTGTGTGTGTGTGTGACTGTGTATATGTGTGTGTGTGAAGCATGTTTTCTGTCATGGCCGTTTCTCCTCCTATACTGCCCCTCTTTCCCTTCCACCTTTATCTCTGCTCTCCCTCTTCCTCTCTCTCTCTGAGAGGGTTGAAGGTCTGAATGGAGAGGCAGAGAGCTGTGACAGGGTTTTGTGTTTGTGAGTGTGTGCACGTGCATATGGGTGTGTGTGTGTGTGTGTGTGTGCGTATGTGTGAGCACGCTCGGTTATAAAGGTTTTTATTATCCTGTTTACCTCATGGCAGCATTTAAAGAATGAATTAAAAATGCTGGTAAGAGCCACATAAATACCATCAGATCTGAATAACAATAATCACAGCTTTTTACTCTTTACCTTTTAATATTATATTTGATATATTTCAGTAAGATTTTGATAGACAGCAACATTTCGGAGGCCTGGTTTGTAGTGTCAGGGAAGCCTCATTGAAACGGTGGGAGGAACAAACACTAGAAATGAAACAAAACGTGAGACTCTGATATTTCTGTCATGTGATCGTGATTCAGTATGTCTACATGCACTCAATACTATTTGTCCATACGGTCATTAAAAATGTAATAAAGCTCCGACATGAATGGAATCAAAAACAAATAACATTTGAACCTATAAGTTTTCAAGCTACAATCTACTCCTGATTACAAATAGTTCAGCTACAGTAGTTAGCTACACTACAGGCTCCTGAGAACACAGCTCATTATGTTGACGCTACTTGAAGAGGATTTATGAAATATTTATACTGTTTTGCACTCAAAGCAAGCACAACTATGGGGAAAAAGTAACATGAAAATTTGTATTTCTTTCAGCAATGTATTCCATAACAATTACAGTCACACAAGGACAGAGGAGAAGGAGAGATGGAGGGAGAGAAAGGAAAGAAAAGTGAGGGGGGAAGGTCTGCAGTTTCCAGGTTGCAGTGTTGTCTTGAAAGAATGTAGGTGGGCTCAGGCCAGGGTTTATGGTGTTTGTGTTTGTGTGTGGGTGTGCGTGTGTGTGTGAGTGTGAGTGTGTGTGTGTGTGTCTCTTGCCTTTCAGTGACAGGGTGCAGAAAGACCCTCCCCTCCTCCCCACCGTCCCCCGAACAAGAAGGAGAAAGCAGCAGAGACTGGAATGTGTGTTAACCTGTCCCAACCTGCAGAGGGGAAGGCTCATTCATTTACCCCCCAACCCCCTCCCCCGCTGTCACAAATACACCGTCGCCGCATACAGCAGCATCAAGAGTTTTATTTCAATAGATTCAGAAGGAAGGGAGTTGTTTTTGTGTTTCTCAGCATCTCTGATGAATCATTTCCTGTATTATTTCCTGTTAGGAAAGAAGGGCAGCGGTAAAGTTGGAACATTTTCAGCACTGGATGATCAGACCTTTCTATTCTATCTGTGCCAGATTTGGCTAGTCCGGACCACTGTTTTTTTTTTGTTTTTTTTTGTTATAATATTTTGAGACCTAGCAGACCAGTTTCCAATTCTGGAATGTCATGATTAGAAATGTAGCATTCTGACTACTTAGGGAAGCAAAAAATAGGAGACTGAGTGCTGTGTTTCTTCCACCGTAGCTCAGTCAGAGACCCTGTCAGCAGGTTCATAACTTTCATGAATGCCCACAATGGGAGGGGAGAGTTAAAAGCATGCTGTTATAGAGAGCGTAGGGGGTTGCGTGTGTGTTTGTGTGTCTGTGTGTCATCATGTAATGCTGGAAAAAGCACAAGGAGAGAGGAGGGGTTGTTAGCAGAAACTGTCATTGCGTGGTTTTGTCTCTACACAAATCATTAATTAATTAATAGCTGGGGATATAAACGTGCATCACAGTGTCACTGTTGGAAGAGAACAAAGAGTGTGAGAGAGAAATCTCATCCCACCACACGTGGAGTGGGGTGTGCCTGGCAGAGCGATGGAGTAAACATTCATTTGAAAAGAATTGATCTCTTATTGCGTCTTAGGATGTCAGTGTGTACCAAGCAGAGATGCTCCCACCTGTCTGCAGCCCAACACGCAGGAATTCTTCTGGAATCTGCAATGTGATACATCCACCATTTTTTCATGAAGGACTCCATCACTTGTTGCCACATTTATCACGACTGCGCTTCGATCACATTTCTATCCTTTCTATCATAAAGATGAAGCATCACCTGGCGTAGTGCACACTCACCTCCCCTCCTCCTCCTTTTCCTCCTCTCCTTCTATCTGCAGCAGTCATGCAGCCTATCTTGAACAGATAGCACCAAGCCCAATATAGGTATTTCTATCTTCTCCTTCCCTCCTTCCTCACATTCCTTCTTTTCTTCTTCCTCCCCCGCTTCGTGCTCCATATCTGTACTGGTACCATGCAGTTGTCTCCTGACTTCATTGCGCTTCCTTTGACATTTCTACCTGCTTGCGTTATATTTTTCCCACCCCTATCCTGACAAGAAAGGAGGTGATGGTTGACTTTAAAACCCTAAAGCACGAGATGGACAGAAATGGTTCGGATGTCTAATCAGGGTGCCTCCTGGATGCCATCTTACAGAGGTGTTCCATGCATGTCCAACTCTGAAGGGACCACAGTGCATACCCAGAATACACTAGGGGAAGGAATGATCCGCTTTGGTCTGGCAATATGTTGGGATTCCTCTGAGCAGCTGGAGAAAATGGCAAGGGAGAAGAACTTTTGGGTACTCATCTTCCCATGCACCCTCCCTGTGATCAGATAAGCAGTGGAAAATAGATTGATGGGTAGAATGAGGAATGGAAAAGGAAAGAGTGGAGTGACAGCCACCTGACACTGTATGAAGAATGTGAATCATCCAATGAGATCATACCAACGTTCAACATTGATTCATGCAGCATGATGTAAGCCTGCCTAACGGTGTGTGTTTGCCCCCTGTCCAGGTGTGTGTGGTGGAGTTAAATTCCTTTTATTGCTGTGTGATAGTGGAGAGAGAGAGGGAGTTAAAAGGAGAAGACAAGGTGTAGAGAAGGAGGACGAGGAGGTAGTGAAGGAGAGGGAAAGTGTCACTGGGCTGTATCCTTATTGTAAAGGAATGGGTGAGGAAGGAGAAATGAGGAGGAGGAGTACAAGCATGGAAATGAAGAAGGAGAGAACAGAACAGGGGATGCTTGTCCTAAGTCATTTATCATGTCATGTCATTGTCTGGTTCAGTGGCACATTTTTTGGCAATGTGTGTGTGTACATATTCTCAAGGTGAAGTCTTCTTTTATAATCTAACAAGCTTCGTCCTGGGCGTGATCTTTGTCTTCTTGTCATCAGGACTGTCAGAGTTTCAGCCATGCAGTTCCACGTTGCCATTTCAGATTAAAGTGACAGTCAATGGGCCGTGGTAATGTTTCCACAAGGTGACGTTGGTTTCTATTCATCTTAGCTAAGATGTTTCATTTATTAAGTCTGTTTATCTTTCTCATATTTACAATGTTGCTGCATTGCCACAGTTTGAAAATTGATACCTGCATTTCCATTCAACATTAGAAGAGGCTTTTGGATCTCAGTTGTGAATCACTGGAACAGGAGCCCTCTGGAGTAGGAACAATATGGTTCCCTCAGCCAGATCCTTGCTCAGGGTCTCATTGTGCTTCATGATCACCGACCTCCTTTCATTTGGTATCGACAGACTTCCCTGTGCCAGCCTTTCCCCAGATCCTGCCCTCCTTGTAGGAGATGCTGATGCAGAGACAAACCCTGCATCCCAAGGCTCTTATTTGAGTTTTCCCCATTCCTCAGCGGGCCCGAAAATGTTTCTGATACTTATCATGATCTAACAAGTGATCAATCAGATTTCCACTGAAGGGGCATATCTGTTCAGACAGAAAAGCAGCAACTCAGCAACCGAGTCATCTTGTCTGTTCAGTGTGGAGCTAAATGATGAAAGAACAGAACTATAAATTAAATTCTCAGATTATAGCTGCAAGTCTCACTATTAATCAATTTAATTAAACATCCTAAGTGGGAAAGATCAGTGATGAATGACTGCAGCTGCTGCTTAACATTACGGTTTAACTGTGTAAACATGTTTGATACACTTAGATACAAATATGATAAGATCATCAGATCTTGCTAATACTTTTAGGACGTGTTCAGTCACATCTCTCTTTCTGTCTTTGTCAGCTGTTGTTTGTTTATCCACACTGGGTACCCCAAGCTGGAGTAAGTCACTAAAAGTCCACCACATGTGACATGTGGGACTGCCTGCATCATTATGACAGGAATGTCAGTTCAGGCACTATTTATGAAAACTTGAAAAACACAAAAGCTAAAATATGAATATCTTCTACAACACAAAATTGTTGGAAAATGTGTGTGGGTGGGGGCGGGTATAAAAATTGGATCGTCAAGCAGCTAAGACGTCCTTGTTCTCGTCCTGTAGCGAAAGTATTACAGCAGTTTCCTGGTGAGTTGGCAGGCTTTGCTGTGGGAGACGTGCACACACACACACATACACACTCAGCCTTGCAGTAGCACCATTGTTTGTCATGCGTAACAGAGTTCAGTGCCAACTGCTCCCAAATGAATGCTTCCTGCCATTGATGTGGTTTGAAGATTCGGAAAACCTCTTTTTCCTACTTCCCATTTCTTATTTCCCATTATTTTTCTCTCTCTTGCTCTTCGTCATTTGGAGGTGCACTATTTTGCTCTCCTCTCCGTCTTCTTCAATCGCTGTGTTGTCTCTCGCTCACCCAAACACAGCGTCTTTCATTGGGTTTACTGATCAGGAAAATGAGTATAGAGGAGGACAAAAAGGAGAGAGACGGGGAGAGATGGCAGAGGAACAAATCTGACCTAAATGGGAGCAACTCCAGCTTTGAGTGAAGTGAGAGAGGAAAGAATAATGCCAAAGTTGTATAAGACAGAGGCACAGAGTTTAAAAATGGAGGGAAGTGGTTAAGATTTGGGGAGGGATGACGGATAAGGAGGAAGGATGGAGGGCCAGTAGTCCTAAATAGTTGGCCCCTATTTGAAGGGTTATTTCTTTTTCTTTTTTGCCTGTTGTTGCTGCTGGTTTGCAGGCGTTAGTGTTGGCTCAGATTTACTCACAGTTTGGCATTCTGACAAATTTAGATCAATGGAGGTAGATATAAGAATTTCCTCTCATTCATTACCTCTGCCAAGGAGGTTATGATGATTTGAAACCGGGCACAGTGTAAACCGCTCATTTCCCAACACATTTTTTTTGCCGCTTTCATGTTCTTCCAAAGTTTTTTTGCACCTCCTCCTTCAATTTTGGGTCAACTATTGCATTTGACATGTGAAATCTCCCCCTCTACACAGGCTGATCGCATATTTGTTGATGATAGAATTGTTTTTCTTCTTATGCGTAATTCAGATCGGTTAGTTGCAGCATTCTGTGGTTAAACATTTTGTTGGTAGAACTGGTGTTAAACTTGGCAAAGAGAGGAAGAGGAGGAGGATGGGAAAGACCCCAGCTGTGAATGACAGAAAAAGAAGCCATTCATACACTATCTTTGATTGAAATGTCAAATGCTCTGTGTGTGTGTGTGTGTGTGTGTGTGTGTGTGTGTGATACTCCCATTTCAAGCAAATTACAGGGAGCAGTTATAAGAACCCTTTTACCCTCTGATGCATTTAACCAGTGTGTCTGTTCTGTTCCATTGCTGGTCTATGTTCTGTTCACTCTGACCTCTCTGTGTGTGTGTGTGAGTACTCGTGCACTTCCTGGTCATGCATGATGTCTGTTCCAACCTCATGATCAGTCGCAGGTCAAAGGTCATTGTCATGCACTTCACTTCAGTTCTTTACTTCTTCCTGCTGCTTTGAACTCTTTGACCAGCCCCAACTCTCTCTCTCTCTCTCTCTCTCTCTCTCTCTCTATCTCCCGGTCATCAAATTAAAACTCATCTTCTAACCTTTATCACCTCTTTTATCTCTGTTTTCTTTCTTCTTTCACCCCTGCTTCTCCTTCCATTTTTCTCTTTTTGTCACTTTTCCCTCCACTCTCCTCTGTTTCTCTCCGTTTCGTCCCATCCATCTTCCCTGTCTCATCTTGCCCTGTCTTGTCCTCCTCCCTCTGCCATCATGTCTGTGTTATCAGTGGGAAGGACAGCTGGTGTTTCCTCTTTTCCTGCTACTGAAAGGCAAAGAAAGAGAGGGAGGAGGGAAAATGGATGGAAAAACAGACAGAGATGGACAGCCTGACTGAAAGATGGAAACTTGATTTTTATAGCGTCATCGTCTGTGTGGACGTGGTTTGAGAAAGAAAGAGCTCGCCCTCTATGTCATACTTGGTATCAATTCAATGTTGTCTTCCTTTGTTTGAATGGCTGAAGAAAATGTTCAGTTTCCTGGGCCAGAGAGAAACAGACAGCAGAAACAGAAAGTAACTTTTCCTTTACGCATCAGCGCCTCATCTGGCCTGCTGACCACCATGCACAGTCAACCTGATTGTCCATTCAGCTCCGTCTTTTTGTCATTCACTGTTTGCTCACCCTCACAACGTCGTTTGATGCAACAGTGGTCCAGACCCTCCCTGTGACTTAGCATTCAGTGGGGCCCTCAATGGGCCCTTTATCACACTATTGTGTCGGTGAGAGTGTTCTTAAGTCAAATGTGGAGGAAACAGTTGGTTGTGACTGGGTGTGAAGGGTCTCTCATCCTTCACACAGCAGTTTAGGGGATGATCCCCAGTGGGAAATGAATGAAAAAGTCAAAATCATTATTTATACAGCACATTTAAAAAAACAACAACAACAAGCCTATAAGTGCTGTAAAACCAAATCGAACAAAAAAAATGGGAACAAGGATTTATAGATATTGTAATGTGTGTATTAAAAAATGTATGCTTGTTCGCCTGTTCGCACAAGCCTGCGCGTGTTCGCTGTACGGAGATACAAACCAACATCTGTGCACACACGCAACTTTATAATAACTTTTTAAAACCTTTAGATACCTTTCCCATGCTCATATCAGCAAAAACGCGTTTGAGGGATCCATTTGGCAAACATCATCAGAACATTCAGTGTCATCTGGCTCCAGCTGCGTGTGTGACAAGTGTGTGCAGCTTCTGTCCTCTGCAAACCAAAGCAGTGAGGAAAACACGTCTCTCTGCCAGCCTTGTCTTCTCAAAGTTGACTTCATCATCTGTCCTCTGCCAAGCCAGACTAATAATAGACTGATTATAATGTCTCCTGCTATTAAACAATGAGCTCATTTAGTTTGATATAGTGGCTAAAGGCAGACGGGACGGATTTATCGGTGACATTGTGTTTACTGTAAAATCTGTGATGTCTTATTTTTACACTTTGGCATTTAAATTTTGTTGGATTCGGATTGGACACTGGAATGACCCGAGGGGAAACACACTCTGGAAATTAGAACCACACTCACTTACATTCTGCATACTTACATACTAAAATATGTATTGGTGCTTTTTTATCCTTCGATGCATTTTAGGTTCGTAATTTGTGTCTTTGCTTCATTTTCTGTTCGCGGCTTTGATACATACCTTCCAGGGGAGTAACAATACGTTTAAACGCCGATGTGATACGTATCACCGTACACGTTTGGCAATGCGATGCAAGGACGATATCCGTTCATTTAGAGGTGTGCTGGTTAGTGCGTTACTTTCAAGGTTGGGTGTCTGAAGAAAAGGTTCTAGAGCAGCTGTTTTGAAGGCGTCTAGGAAGATGCCTGTTTGGAGAGATGTGTTTAGACTGTCCAGGACATGGCTTGAAACACTGTTGAACATCTGTTTGAAAAATGCTGTAGGTGCAGGGTCAATACATGAGGCAGAAGAGTTACACTCTGCCA
Source organism: Brotula barbata (assembly GCA_900303265.1). Taxonomy (NCBI): domain Eukaryota; kingdom Metazoa; phylum Chordata; class Actinopteri; order Ophidiiformes; family Ophidiidae; genus Brotula; species Brotula barbata. Next base: position 194,168 of record OMNV01016257.1, on the reverse strand, counting down.
GTCCTGCAGAGTTCAGTTATTGTAACCGTGGGGACATTCTGACAGATGACCTCTTACAATAACTGTAATTTTTCCATGGTTTGTATCACTTTTGAGGAGTTCATCAGCAGTTTACATCAGCAGTAATAATGGCTCTTATTGAAGTAATTTTTTTTTGCAAGTTCTTCACATTTTGTTGCGGAGATTTTTTGGGGGTTGGGGGTGGTTGGAGTTTCCATGTTCTCCCCGTGTCTGCGTGGGTTTCCTCTAGGTGCTCCTGCCGTTGTCCCTGACCAAGGCAAAGGTAGAAGATCTGGAGTTGGTCACCAGCTGCTGTTGTGTGTGTGTTTGCTTGTGCATGTGTGTGCTGCCCACTCCTCCTCATTGAGGATGGGTTAAAGTGCAGACAATTAATTTCCCTCCGGGAATGAATAAAGTCCCCTTCTTTCTTTCTTTCCTTTCTAATCCTTTCTTACCAGACTTATTGCTTTGTCATATGCAGCCATGGCTTCTTTGTAAATATTACAATGAACCGTGAGTCTCATTTTTCTCCACTTTCTTTTGGCTGCCCGACAGATTCTCTTCATTTTTTTAATAATGCTATTTTTTAACGGTGGGGACATTCTGACAGATGACCTCTTTTTAACCTTTAGTGGGACGACAGCATTTAGAGTGGACAGTATTTTCAACCAATCCATTTAAAGAGCAGTCATAGCGGTATGGCTCAAATGATCTCATAATATCAGAACATTTTGCTTTAGCCTTGACATTTAAGAGTCTCTTTTGAAACACAATTTCTCTTTTACTCTTTGTTAACATAAGGTGGACACACAGTGATGATCAAAGATTGGTAATTCACACATTATCAGACATTATCATCATGTTTAAGCCTGTTTTTATTATGAAGTCCAGAGTGTTACCATGCTGATGAGGGGCTTCATTTACATGCTGTTCAGAACTATTCAGTAAGTTTAAAAACTCTACAGCTTTGGACTCATCCTTTTCATTAATTTAAGTCTCCATTCAGGATTAACCTATCATATCTAGCATCTAGCATCAGTGTGGCAGCTGTAAGTAAGGTCCCTTTAACAAAGGACGCAATGTGTGCTGTGTGTTGTTCTGAAACCCATTCATGTGCATTGCTTACTTGGCGCAATTGTAACTTTTTGGGTTGTGGATTGTGGTGGAGGTGTGGAGGGCGGTTGTTGGGTCCCTGACTGGGACAGAGACATCCTCTGAACGGTCAGTGCGAGTGGGGAGGGGCTTTTGGCTGAGGAGAAGGGGCGAGGCTGTCGCCCTATGTGCCCGGTTCTCATGCCGCGCTGTTGAGCGTGGGGGTGGGGAGGGAGATGCGGGGTGTTTGTGTTATCCACACATTCCCAAGGACAAAACGAAGGCCTGGCACCAAGTAATCTGGATCCAGCCATGAGTGAATTCCTTGCAGTACCAAAGATATTGAAGTTATCAATAAACTTCATCCCATGGGCGAGGCACCAAGAGGACTGCTAAACAACTCAATTCCATTCTTAAATTGGTCAAGAAATGAACATGTTTTGCGACTGACAGTATCAGTTGTTTTAGTAACGAGGTGAACTGTTCTTTAGGTAAGTGTAAGCATGTACACGATACCGTATCGATACAATCAATCCTTTAGTCACTTTGGAAGGATGAGTTTCTGTTTACATATCGATGAATTTAAATGGATACAGCGATGAATCGTTACACCTATAATACCTACGTATACAGTTCCTATTTTTCCACCTCCCAAATCTAACTGGCAACACCTAATCCGGGAGAAAGTTTCATTTTTTTTCACTTGTCCAGTAACCTTTTTTAATGTTTCTTACCTACGGGCAACGTGGCTTAGGTGGTAGGGTGATCGCCCAGTGAGCGAAGGGTTGCCGGTTGCACCTCCATGTTGAAGGTCCCTGAGCAAGATCCTAGCCCCAAAGTGCTCCCAACAAACAAGTGGGCCTTGCGTGATTACCTCGGCTGTCGGTGTATGAATGGGTGATTGTGAGGCAAACATTGTAAAGTGTTTGAGTGGTCTCCAGACTAGAAAAGTGCTATATAAATGCAGTCCATTTACCTTTTTGCTGTAATTGGCTGCCAAAGCTGTGTGCTTGGTGCATTCATCATAAAGTGCTGTGAATGAATGAATGTGTGTGTGTGTGTGTGTGTGCATGCATGAATGAGTTTATTGTAATCAATGCTACCTAAACTAAAGCAAAAAAGGAACATCAATTATTTTTTTTCAATAATGTAGAAACTGGACATGTTAGAATTTAAGTTTGTTGGTTTGTCAGGAATGGAATGGTTTGCTTGCTCTAGTTTCAATTTAATTTCTAAAGTTTCTAAACGCACCAAAGTCCCCGTCTAAGTTCATCATGTTCACCTTGTTACAGTCTGGAATGAAGTTGTCATTGAATGCTATCTCCAGTCCTCCCATTTCTCCAGATTCCACTAATCAGCAGCAACGTTTTCCATGAATGGAGGGAGAGCAGCAGGCACACAGACCCGGAAACGTAAAGAGAGTGGGTGAAAAGAAAGAGGGGGGTTGAGAAAACACAGCAGGGATAAAGAGAGAAGTTTGCCCCTTTTAATGAGACAGTAAATATTGGTTTTAGTCGGGCCAGCTCCAGCCGATTGTTTGAGTTTCTCTTCTTTTCTTAGCTATTGAATAGAACGAAGGAGGTGGAGGAGGAGAGAAAGAGGGGGGGCTAGCTGAGGTTTGGATGGTTCAAAGTCTGTACAGTCAGAAATATGAGGCCAGTGAGACAAAGTTCAATCACTGCTGTCCAGGTGTGCGTCTTTCTTACATTATTGCCTTAGTTGTAGCACAGACAAACAAATCAAAGGAGAACAGTGTTCATGGGGTTATTTTCGTGAGGCTCGGTTGATGATAATGAATAAAAACGTTCTAAAGGTTTTTGGAAATTTCTAGTCAGTGCACTGAATCCCTTTATTGGCTCAATGCAGGAGGAGTGTGTTCCTGCAGACAAATAGAGGAGTAAAGAGAGAGATGGAGGGAAGCTGACGGAGGAAGAAAAGGAGGAAAGCAAACAGAAAGGAGTGTTTTCCCATAGTTAAGTCATAAAACAATGAATAGGAGTGGAGAAGAGGTGTGTGTGGCTGGCTTTGCATGTGTGTGTGTATGTGTACACACAAAAGGAATGCTGGGTTGTTAAATTGTTTAGAGTGCTTGTGAATGGAAACGGATAGTAGTTTAAGTGGAATACATGCAACAAACCCACGGCTGGATTCACCTTGGGGACATTATGATGACATGGGATGTATCTTACACCGGTGTTCCACTCGGGGCACATAACTTTTAATGTTTCCAGACAATATTTTTAAATACCCTTGTTAAAAAAGCAGATAACCAACAGTTTCATCCTGAGATATAGAGCTCAGACTGAGTCATCAGCTGCAGGTTTGCATCCGAAGTCATGTGTGTACCTGCGTTTATAATTGTGATTACATAAGCGTGTGTGATCCTCCTAATTGAGTCCTAATGGAGTTCGTAGACTGTGACAGACGGTTTCACACTCCACAGGGCAAAGTCCACGTTTAAAACCCCATTACACTTAAAGGGTGTACAATGATGACCTGAGACTAGGAGTGTGTGTGTATTTATATACACACACACACCTCATATCTTTACAATATATTAGACAAACCAATTTTTCTGCTCTTTCTCGTCATTGAACTTGTGTCCCAGCAGAGCAATACTGTCTGGTCACCTTACTGTAACACACCCATTCTGACATATGGAGAGGGAAATGATATGAAACATGGGCAGCACATAAATGCATGCACTGTACACACACACACACACACACACACACACAGCTGCAGTGTCTCTGACTTGTTCCATTAAAACCAACAGCTGTGGAGACTCAACACACCCAGACACCCTTAACATTAAACCTCACACTGTAACACATACTGAGAATTTTTAACATGCCCCAACCCTGTCTGTGGGTGCCGTGTGTATGTGTGTAAGCAATTTAGAAAAAAAAAACAATCTAAAAGATAAAGCTGATTTCAGCTGAATTTCCTCTAAGGTAGGCAAAGGAAAATGTTTATCAGTGTGTTTCTAACACTGAACATCAGTTACTTTTGCTTACAAAACATCCTTACTGCAAAAAAATTTGCTCTACATCAGACAGTTGTAACGCAATAAAGTTTGTATGTTTGTTTTACATTAAATAGTCATTTAAGAGGAGCATAGACTGAAGTGAGATCACTGTAGGTTGGTAGTTCATCTGTCACATTTAGGGACTGTGGTCAAAGTGCAGTTCTTAATGCAGGTGAAAATAATTTTACCTATACGTGTTTAATATTTGAGTAAACAGAACCTGCACCACAACCACCACCAGCACCACCAACACTGTGCAGGAAAATAATTGCAGTCCAATTTATAATTGCAATGCTTTTTTAATGGATCTCTGCCATCTTCATCTACAAACTCCTCTCCATTTTCACCTCCCTCCCTCTCCTCGTTCCCTCTTAATAAGGAGAGTCTCTACTCCCTCTGCTCTCCACCTTATCTCTAGTTTTTTCTGCCCTATCCTCCTCATCCTCCTCCTCTTTGTCTTCACTAATTAAGGAATTTGCCCCAGCTGTCAGTTAGGATAAGGGATGAAAGGAGGAGTGTATCAGCTCGGTGGAAAAAGTCAAGGTCTCAGGAGAGGAAAACCTCCCTTCCTCTCTCCTGTCTGTTTTCCCTCTCCTCCTCCTCATCTCTACTTAAACACAGTAGCCGTGTTTGCATGTACAGCAATGACCCAAAAATAGTCCAAGATCTACATCAATCTAAGCATAGCGAGGCTAAAAGCAGAGGTCCAGGCTGATATTAATCACACTGTTATTAATATTAATCACTGGGCTATAAATGAGCCTGTAAATGCCTAAGTTGCTATTCAAAGCCTGAGTTTCCATCACTATTTGCAGCGTTTTCTAATATACATTTGCAATGCTGGCCACAATACACATTAACCTCTACTTTTGTGTGGTAATTTATTTAACACAACTTAAGTTTAATAAAACTTGTAGCCTGCTGGTGAGGTGGCTAGCAGATGTTTGCTTTAATAGCAGTGAAACCAGACATAAATGAATTCAAGACAAAAACAGGATCGACTCCAAGGACAAACAGACCCGACCACCTGACCTACAAAGCTACCAGAGTTTCTGAACATTACTTCATCACGAATATGACTGTAAATGTGATATATTTTATTGTTTGTTTTGGCTCTCCCTGTATGATGACTACATCATCAGATTAAATCAGTATATAGATAGATAGATAGAAAGACAGACAGACAGACAGATAGACAGATGGCTAGATAGATAGATACACACGCACCCTACCCCCCACACACACTCTCATACAGTCATACTTTATTAATCCTGTAAGATATTTCAGTCTACTTGTGTGTTCTGTCTTACCTAAGTGGTTTCATATTTTTTTCTGCCTGTGAGTCCCTACCCCTCCCAACCCCTGCCCTCCCCTCCCACAGTCTGGACAATATTTTCTTCGTCTAACACAAATGTGAAATGTTGATTTAGACAGTATTAAAGCGATCAGAAGAATAGTGAGGTCATGGTTAAACAGTGTGTATTTTGGCCCAAAGTTTTCTCCATGGTCACGGTGGGCTAAATCTGAATCAGCTTTAGTCACAACATCCATATATTGATTTTGTATCTTGGTCTGTTCAGTGATTTTGGTCATTAAAAGGTGATTGAAAACACCTTGGTGCTCAGACTTTCCATCTGTTTAGCAGAAGGTTTGTGGTGTCTCCTGACTGTCACGGCACTGAGCAGAGGAGGTTCGGACCCAAATGCACGACCAGAGAGACGTTTGAGCAAACAAGGTTTATTTGAGAACAGAGAACAAAGGTGGGGCTGGACAGGAGGCGAGGGTCAGGCAGGCCAGGGTCGATTCCGGATATCAGTCCAAACCAGTGACGGCACAGGTGGGGCAGGCGTGAAGCGGGTAGTCGGGCAAGGCAGAGTCAGTAACAGGAATCCAGGGGGTCAGGCAGAAGAGTTGTCGAGAGGGCAGGCAGGGTCATACACGGACAGAGCAGGAAACAGACAGGTCTCGGATAGACAATCAAAACGATCACTTACACTAGGGTAGACAGGGAAAGCTGGTGAGCACACACAGGAGGAAGTAAAGCAACCAGACATGACACAGGAGGGGGATGTCAAAATAATATCAAAATTATCAAAATCAAAATAAATCAGGAAGTGACAAGACAAACACAAAACTCTAAGGTGCGGAGGCCGTTGTGACACTGACAACATGTCAAGTTCTTCACTTCTACCATAGAACTGTCTTTCCTTTCCCTCTGCTTGCTCTTTCCTTTCCTTCTGTCTTCGTTCTCACCTTCCTCCCCCTCTTCCTCCTCCTCCTCCTCCTCCTCAGTCTGTCCTGATAAGAAAACTCTGAGAAGACGCCTTAGTTGGTGTTTCCATGCCGGGAATTGTTTCTTATCTCCTCTTGCTCCTCCTGTCCCTCATTCTCCTATCTTCTGTCTCTTCTGCTTTTCTTTTCTTGCTATCTGTTCCACTCTTCACATTGTCTTCTCCCTTAACATTCTCTTCTAAAGATGTTACCCTCTTTAATTCTCTTAACTTTTCTAAACTTTCCTCCAAAGAATTCAGAGAGTTTTCCATTTGTACCTTTTGCTGCAAATTTGTTTTCAAAGAAGTATAATTCAGTACATGTGGTCTCAAGAGAGAACCCAAAATCAACTTTAAAAGTAACATCACTTTCTAGCCTACCACAAGTAAAAGAAATGACAGTGACATTAAACCACAATCAGTCCTCTCCTGCATTTCTTTTTTGCTTAAGCAGTGAGGTCACAAAGATCACCTATTCAAATGGTGGGAAATTTAGATATAAAATGTAAAAATAGTAAAAAAGTAAAATCAGTTATAATTTCTTTAAGTATCCTGCTAACAGAGCGGCGTCAGGGTTAGCACAGTTGCCCCACCGCAAGAAGGTTGCGGGTTCGAGTCTTAGGGTCGACCTTCGTAACTTTCTGTGTGAAGTTTAATACATGTGCTCCCTGTGTCTGTGTAGGTTTCTTTCGGGTATGTCGTTTTCCCCCACCCACAAAAACATCTGTGTTAGGATAATCACTCCTGCCATTTCCCTTGACCAAGGCACTAGGCAGAAAATCTGTTGTTGGTCCCTGGGCGCTAGTGTATATTTTCATTTGTGGGCTGCCCACTGCTCCTCATAGTTAGGATAGCTTAAATGCAGAGAATTTCTGTATGGGGATCAGTAAAGCACCTTTCCTCTTCCTCTTCTTCTTCCTGTTCTTCTAAGAGACAGATGGACAAATGTGACCTAGCAAATGTGACCTTGAGCTAGCAATAGCGTTAGCCAGCTAATCAGGTAACTTTAGCAATTTTTTTTTGTCTTAAAATAAAGCAAACAATGCAGTCTTTCCCCAATAATTCCCCAACAACAGGACAAAGGAATATTTTTTATTTGCCAAATATCATCAAATATCCATTCATTCGGGAATAATCATTTGCATTCGTGTCCATTTCCCCTGGTCCAGATTCAAATAAAGACACAAGAGGAAGAGAAGAAGGGAGGTGGACAGACGTGGTGGAAGATGGGGGAGAAGATGGGTGGGGGGAGTTAATGACGTAGGTCCATTTGATGATGCCAAGTTTTTCTCCAAGCCAAGAGCAATGAGCAGTGACTCGGACTTGGACTGTGTTCATGATGTGTTAATATGTGCTTTGCACTAACCTCCGGGCCGACAACATTTTCCTGGGGAAACACTGTGATGTACAAGAGGAACATCTGCAAATTCAGGCAATAATGCACATCCTGTGCAGTGTATAATGAACTGAGCTTTTCATCTTTATTCATAGTGCTATCTGTTGTCATGTGTGGGTTCGCTGTCACACGCAACCAGTCAGGAAAGGACAGGAAGTTTAGCCTTTAATTAAGTTTCTGCCATCAGGTGAACAGAATCCCCACTGATAACAAATTCTTCCTGGAATGGAAGTTTTTTTCCTTCGCATATTTCCAAGTAGGTTGTCAGTATTTCCAACTTTG
>OMNV01016257.1:131103-177053 GCA_900303265.1 Brotula barbata | reverse complement strand
TAATTACAGATAAATAATAATAATAATTTAATTGATTGTTATGTTACCATGTTTGGTACATTAATGGTAGTCTAAAGGTTACAGCACCACACGGTGCTCTGCACTGCTGAACATAAAAAATATTTACAGGCTTCCCTCTCTGTCTTTATGTGTGAACTTGTGTGTTGGTGTGTGTGTGTTTGTGTGTGTCTAGCCTCCAAGAGGGACTGTATCGAGCGGTTTGGCCAGAGAACCATTGAGAGAATCAACTATGATGATGACATCATCTGCACTACTGAGTACTCCCGCATTGTCCCACTGGAAAATGGAGAGGTATGAGTGTGAGTGCGTGTGTGAGTATTGTTTTTGGGTCTATATTTGGTTAACTTAATCATCATCAATTAAGATGAATTAAATTGTTTAAAACATGCATTTGCAATCCACTATCAAGTATTCGTTGTAATCAAACAATCTCGAGAGTCCCACCAGGCCTAGCATCACTTAAAGCTCTTCCTTGGTCCACAGCAACTCCTCAGTCTTGTTATGCATCTGTTTATATGTAGGAGGAAGGACAGAAATATTGACACCCCTCCATCGCGACTCACTGTGTGCACATACACAACTGCATGTTTTGTTTACATGACGTATAACTTTGGTCAGCAGCATGCAGGCTGGGCACAAAAATAAAAATAAATACACATGTATCATGTACACGATCACCTGTCGTGTTTTGTATGTTTATCTTTTGGATCATTGAGCGCGTGAAAAGAACCGAATGTACTTTGTATTAGTAAAGGGAGGACAAAAGTCTACAAATTTGAAAACCAAAACCACTGCTAGCTGCGGAATTTGTCTATAAGTCTCAGGAGAAGCTTATCATTGAGCAGTAAAGCCTGAATTGCAGATTCAGAGTTGATAAAATAGGTGCTGTTCCTTTCATGTAACACTTCTCCACCTGTATGTTTTGTTGTACTCCCTCTCTTCTCCTTTAGATCGTGGTGTCCTTGGTGAATGGACGTCCTGGTGCCATGAACTTCTCCTACTCGCCTGTGCTGAGGGAGTTCACTAAGGCCACCAACATCAAGCTTCGTTTCCTCAGAACAAACACACTGCTGGGTCACCTGATGGGCAAGGCTCTGCGTGACCCCACCGTCACCCGCAGGGTCAGTAGCCATTTTTTTTAGTTCCATAAGAAGTGAAAAAAGTGGTATACTTTATTCTCATAATTTCATTGAAGCAATATGTGTACATTGGAAATAATGGCGTCAGGCAGCAGGTGGAGGTGACTCCCTTCATTGAGTCACACTAACAGACGCACTTAAATGGCATAACATCCGTCCAATGAGATCCAATCACGATGCAGGTAGATGACCTTATAACGAGAAGGCTGATGAACAAAGAGGTGAATGTGAGTCCCAACATCAGAGGACAGATCTTATTTTCCCGATAATGTATCAGGATATGACATTTTAATGGAAAGGACAGGGGCCACCAATTTGCCACCCAACATGCCATGGCATCGTTACATCAAATGAAAACATTACTGATGTCCAGTGCATCATTTTATACATTATTCCCCCAAATCGCGGTGGATATACTTACAATCACAATTCGCATTTAGCAGACGCTTTTATCCAAAGCGACATACATATGAGAATTACAACAACACAAGCGAAGATCTATTCGGTAAATACAACGACAATAAGTGCCACAAGGCTCAGGTTCCGGTCCAAGGGACCAAGTTGCTTTGAGGCAGTGCTACATGGCAGTTCAAGGAGGCAAGACAAGGCAAGACAAAGTGCATATATGTACAAGTGCAGTTTATGTTGTGAGAAGGTGTTCCCTAAAGAGCTGGGTCTTTAGCCTTCTCTTGAAGATAGAGAGGGACTCTGCGGAGCGAATGGAATTTGGTAGCTCGTTTCACCACCGAGGAACCACAGAGGAGAAGAGTCTTGATCGAGATTTTGGGCCCTGGTGTGTACTTGATGTAGTATCATCAAAAAACTTCACTGGAATCATAAATCTATATTTTTTTGTGTTTTTTAACCACATTTGGTGGTGAAAAGTAGACGTGTAATGATGTATGTGACCATCAACATGTTAACATTAACTACGTCTGTGTATCATTGTTTGTTTGTAGTATTACTACAGTATCAAGGACATCAGCATTGGAGGACGCTGTGTGTGTAACGGACATGCCGAGGCCTGCAATGCCAAGGACCCCACTGACCCCTATAAGTAAGACACACGTAGGAATTGTACAATTTCACTTATGAGTGACTGTACCTTTAGTTTAAACGTATTCTTGGTTTTAACCTGAACCTAACCTGAAATAAATGATTAGCTGGGACAGTTTGTGGTGCCATTCAGTGACTTAGGCTCAAGTCTGCAGCACTGCGTAATACTCACTCACAAAACCAACTGAGACAACACACTGTAAATGATGCAACTCCAGCTGAATGTACCTGCTGCAGGTAGACATGCGTGCACGGGTACTGTACAAGTTTTGAACCCAAACTGAATACAGTATAAAAGAAGACCTGATAATAGGTGAAGCTTATAAAAAATGATTTATGGTATTGTGCCGACTCAAGAGTCTGAACAAACACTCACACAGACATTCATGCACGTACACACAGATACACACACAAAGGACGAAATACATAGCCCCAAGCAGTGACTCATCTCTAGAACGAGAGCTTTAATTATTCAGACTGTAGTTTTGTTTGGTGCCAGAAATGTCAGTCTAAATCACACCAAAGTATTTCCATACCTGACACACACAGACAGATAAGAGATTTATTACAATGCGCAGCTAAGACAACAAAGATGCCGGGAGAGAGTAAAGCTGTGAATGAATGTCTTTCATGAGAAGATATTTAAACCAAAGAATTTTCTTTAATGTGATAGACAAACAAGTTTACAAAATGATTGATGGTTCTTATAGCATCTTTGTGTTCAGTCAGTTTATAGTCCTGACTAAACTGCATGTATAGAAGCTTACTTCGATTTTAATTGCATGGGGATATAAAGATTGTGTTTGATAAAAACATATTTATTGCCCTTATCAAAGTAATCAAATGTATTTTAATGTGCATGAGAAGGCGGAGAGAGTCAGAGAAACAGCCAGAGGTGAAGAGGAAGATTTTTTTCGATGAGTGCTTCCATAAATGTAATCCTCCTGTCCATCCTCATTTTTTTATTGTGAAGTCAATGGAACAAGAGGGATCTTGTTTTAATGTCTGTGAGTGTGATAAGTGTAGGTCTGTGATGGAAAAGTGGACGCGAGCAGTGTGTGATTAATTTAACAAGTATGAGTATGTATATGTGTCAGTGTATGAGGGGTACAGTATCAGGTGTGTTGGTGTTGAGGGGTGGGTTTAAACCAAGCCATCATTACTCTGGCACATCCATCCCAATCAATCACTCACACACACACACGCACTTACACATACATACACACAGAGTTATGTAGTATGTCACTATCTCCACATATACACAGAAACACACTCGTACAGACTTGTTGGTGTGTGTAGAGACAATGTTGATGATTAATTTTGGAGGAAATCATGTCTTGGAGGGAAGACAGGACGGTGGGGAGTTTTACAATCACATCACCCTGTACACATCTAAAAGGTTCAGACTGTGTGTAATAGCAATACTGTCCACCTCAAACTGTCTACAATCTACTCTAACCCACCCAGTCCACCTTAAACCATCTACAATCTACTCTAACCCACCCAGTCCACCTTAAACCATCTACAATCTACTCTAACCCACCCAGTCCACCTTAAACCATCTACAATCTACTATAACCCACCCAGTCCACCTTAAACCATCTACAATCTACTCTAACCCACCCAGTCCACCTTAAACATCTACAATCTACTATAACCCACCCAGTCCACCTTAAACCATCTACAATCTACTCTAACCCACCCAGTCCACCTTAAACCATCTACAATCTTCTATAACCCACCCAGTCCACCTTAAACCATCTACGATCTACTCTAACCCACCGAGTCCACCTTAAACCATCAACAATCTATTCTAACCCACCCAGTCCACCTTAAACCATTTACTTTTGAAATTATGATTCAGGGCTGAAATTGTCCTGATGCTGCCTGTGGATTCTGAGATCATCCTCAAAGTGTGTGTGTGTGTACTGTGTTGTTATTATCTGTAGGCGCTCAGAAGTTGCTGTCAGAGGCATTGGTGATATAAATACTGTCATATATGCTGCTTGCGTGCAGACACACACACTCACACCGTCTCACGCCTCTCCTCAGGCAGGAAAGCCTCTCACCTCGATATGAAAGACATTTCTCAGCTTAAGGCACATTCAGACGTTCAGTTATTATTATTTGTTATTCTCTAGAGTTGAATTCAATTAAACAAATTTTTATTTTCATGTTTAAAATGATACGAGCTGTTATTTAAAAATCGAAAGTGACAAACTTAGTTGAGTTCTTAACACCACTTGCATGGTGCTTGCAGGTTAAAACAAATTCTGCACTGTTTTTGCTTAACCGGTTAAACCTAGATCTTAAATATCCTCCAAAGCACAATTATGTGTAATTCCAAATCCCAAACACCTCGAGGTGTTTTAATGGCCGAGATTCCATAGTTCAGGTTTCATACTTTATGTGTAACTCTACCCTTCTTGGCCCGTGCAGTAAAAGCCGTGTTATGTTCTAGTCTGTAGAAAGTGTTTATACTGCCATGAGAATGTATGAGAGTTGAACACAGAATGTTTGAACGCTCATACTAACACGTGGAAACATAAATGTTCCTCCTGAGTGAGGCTAATGCCTGGAGTCCTGGTTTCACTCATGCTTTGTAAGATTAGAAACCTTTCAGAAGATAATGGTATTAAAGTATGCAGATGCTCTTCTCTTCAGAATAATTTTAGGAACCATTTTACACCCTTATTGTGGTATGTAAAAATGATATGTATTGTTGATGTTCAGTTCAGATTTGTTTAAGTCTTAATTAAATCTTGACCATTCATATTCATGAAATCAAGGAGAGAAATGAGAGAAATGACCATCAGTAGGTTTACGCTGACAACTTGTTCTACTAAGAGCATTCAGCCAAAAATGAATCATGTTAGCTGAGCTGCTGATAACGGAGCTGAGCAAAGGAATTATAGGCTTCTGTCGCAATATTTTCTGCATCTGATCCAAAAACAAATGACCTCTTCTGTTGCTGCACAGCTCCCTTTGCTTGACGTCTGTCCTTCTGTAGCGTTTAATGAAGAATGAGCCACGTCCACTCCACTATGACAGCCAATCATATGAAAATGGTAAAATAGGTGTAAAATAGGTGCAGGTTTGGTTCAAATGGCCGTGTCCTATATGAATGACTGCAGATAGAACCTAGGAATCCTGAGATAAGGAATTTTGATTCTATTCCTCAAAATAAAGACACTAAAAGACACAAAATTTCACCTGTACCAAATTTTGATAGGTTCCCTGGATTATGTCAAAAGTACACAGCAATTTTCTTCAAATCCATAACTTTTTCAGATATCCTGCTAACATACAGACAGACAGAAAACATAACCTCCCTGGCAGAGGTAAAATCTGATTTATAAAGCTTCAGACCTATAAGTGGACGTGGTTTCAGTCTTCCGGTCGTCCTGTTGGTTCATATTGTTGCCAGCTGGCTGCTTGGTCATAGAGTGTGTTCTGTTCAGGATCATTTGGTTTCACTTTGCTGTGCATCACCTCCAGTTCAGGTTCAGAGCACAGAGAGGTGAGGCTACAGCTGGGTTACTCATTAACGCCACCAGTCTGTGTGTGTGATTAAAAGAGAACTTTCCTACAGTGCCTGCGTGAGAGGGAATCTTTCACACTGTTTAAACAGCGCTCTGAAATGTAAACTCTACCTATCAAACTATTTATGATAAGACTCGATCTATGAATTTAGGTGGAATTTTGGAATTTGAGAGGAATTTGAATTGATCACATGTTGTGTCTAGGTTTATATTTCAGATATATCAATAAAACTCACAAATTTATCAAAACATCACCAAGATAAATGAAGTTCAGGCAACAAAAACACATTTAATATCCAGAACTTTCCACCGTGCAGCTGTGTTAGCCAAGCATGTGTTTGGATGGAAATACAGGAAGAGGAATTAATTTACCAATTAATTTATCAACCTGTCAACCCTGGACTTTGGTTAGCAATGTTTCATAGATGCAGATTGATACACGCTAGTAATACATCTTGGACAATAAAAAAGTGCTTTTATATGACATTTTAAACATCTGTAAGTTTTCATGAATGGCCATCCGAAAGGCTTCTTACAGCAGATTAAAAAGGACATGAATCAAATCAATCTTAATCTGAGCAACAGACCTTGAGTATGTGATGTAAGTCAATTTATTGAGAAATGTAAACATCATAGTCACATGATTTTTCTCACCTGACACACTCCTCATACTTTGATGTGTCATGCACATTCAGCCAACTGTTCACTTTAATCCCGTTAGTTCTGTTTATACGTTACTATACCAGAGATCGCCAAAAATACATCAAAGTAAAAATCTATTCGATACAAAATACAAATTTCTGTTGTTGTATATGTATCAAAATAAACAACAACCTTAAATAACATGCACTGTTTTTACATAAATAATTAAGTATTGCGATTCAAGTATTTAGACACAAATTACATCTGGATTACATCTGGACAATGAAATACAAAATGCGAATCAGAAATGTTGCCCTTCCCTGATTGTACCAAAACAACACAAGTTGAACAGCATAGAGCCTCGCTCAGGAAGCTGCAGGGTCACAGTGAAACCCTGTGATCAGGAAGTGGTGGATTTAGATGGAAATGATCCATTGAACGTGGTTTCCTAAGAAGCTTGAGCAATTGTGACCACCGGGGAGGAGAGAGGATGTGTGAACGAACCACAGATTAAAAATGCGTGAGAGTGAAACAATCTGATAGTGAAGGTGAAAGCTGGAATCACAATCAGCCAATCCTATGGAAACACAACACACAGGAACATCATTAGTCCAAAACAACACACACACACACACAGGGGACGGATGTCTGTTCCTGTCGGTGTTGCCAGTTTACGGTGCCTTATTTTATGTTGTCATATCTTCTTTTGTATTCGGTTTTGTTATTTTTGTTCCTACGGCTCATTGCCATGTGATTTTGCTTTCATTTTTCCTTTGTGTTACCACGCCCCCGTCTCAGTAACTGATTACATCATAACTCTCACCTGTCCCTCGTTTGCTCATTGTCTGTGCATTGGCGGCATCTTTTTCCAGGGAATGCCATGACAGACACGATTTATGAACAATCCCATACGGAGATGCGTATGAGAACCAAAAATCGATTGAATGACTTTTGCAACAACAATGCCATGAAACACTGCTGTTGAATTTTGATTGAATTTTTAAAAAAAATGTTAGGTCTTATGAATTCAATAGTTTCTAGGATTGGAGTGGAAACCTCAGGACCAAGATCTCAGGAATAGGTGGATTCTCCTTCCTTTAGATCCACTTTCCACTCCAGTGACTCCTGATTTCAACTGTGTATGTGTTCCTCTGTCTTTGAGCCTTTACAAGGACTCAGACAGAGACCAGACAAAGTCTGAAGATGTTTTTTTCTGTCTCCCACTGTGTTTTGGCCGCAGGTTTACAGCCTAATCGGATTAAAAGCTGGAGTGAAGCAGTCAGCTGAAAGATTAGCTCTGTCATTGTTCTCTTTCTTTACTTTACTTTTCTTTTACAATTTCTCTTTGAAGTGACAGTTAAGAGATCGAAGAATGTGAAAGCCTTAAAATTCCAAATGATATTTCACCCAAAGCATGGTGGGACATGTAGCCGTCTCTCTGTGTGTGTTGTGCGGGATGCGATTGCACACGTGTATTTTTTACATTGTTTACTCAGACTCTTGTTATCCACAGGTTGCAGTGTGACTGCCAGCACAATACTTGTGGTGTGTCATGTGACCAGTGTTGCCCTGGATACAATCAGTTACCATGGAAACCAGCCACAACTTACAGTGCCAACGAGTGTGAATGTAAGTGGAGCCTCGTACTTTGTACACAAGTGTATGAAAACACCCCTCCCTCTCTCTATCTCCTCTCTTGCTCTCTTTCTCTGACACAGTCACACACACACAAACCATTGATGACTGTAGAGCAATGTTCTTTCTTTGATGTGTAGATTAAACTGAACTAGTTCACCTTTATTTTTGAAACTGAGGTCCCCTGGGGATTTTGAGCTGCTCTTATCTGAAGCCATGCATGGATGAAGGGAAACATTTTATTGATACCCGGACAATTTACACACGTGTGCCCACACACACACACATACACACACCACTCCCTCCCCTCTCCATGACGCAGCACCTTTCGTCCTCCTGCCAGCGTGGACTTTCATCAGTGTAGTTCACAGTGACGCTATGTCTGACGGTGCTATATTTTTGTTTTTTTTTGAATAATTGTAGGATATTGCCTTGTCTCCTATAAAACTTGACATTTAGTTATTCCTGTATGTGTGATTGTTCCTGAAAGTAACCAGTGTTAATGACCCGTGTCGCACTCTGCTGGTGAACTTGATCTTATCAATCCTCATGTTTACACGTGAGCTGCAGTTATATTTAACAGGGAACAGCGTGGATATCACAAAGCAAAAAAGGTCACTAAAGGGCGACTTGATATGAATGAAAATACAGCCACAAATGCTGATAGGAGTTGAATGCAGAGCTCCAAGATCACATCCAAATGTTACAGATACTGAAGTGAGGCAATTCCCTCTGATTCCCTCACCCTAAATGGGGGAATGTTTTTATTGACATTTTCAGGTTTATACCCATAAACAAAAAATGTAGATGTGGCTTGTGTGTGAAAAAGTGTGTGCTCTGGAGCTACAGTATAACAAGGATAAGGCGTACTGGTTTATTTAGTCAGCACCTCTCAGGTGCTGAGGGGCTGATAAGAACTCATAGATCAATCAGGGTTTCACCTGAAAAACAGCAATCTGCTGTTTCTGTGGGCCCCCTTGACATTTCAGTGTTTGTGTGTGTGTGTGTGCATGTGTGTGTGAAGTGTTGAATTGGTGTCAGATTACTATCTTTTCTCATTCTTTTGTGATTCTTCCTCCGTGTCCTTCAAAGCATGTGGTAAGCCACAGTGTGGACTTGAGACATATACTCAATTTGACTAAAACGCCGCTCTGCGTAAACTCTAAAACTCAGCATGTTTGCATGCACTAAATACTCTGAGTTTTGGTCACTGCTGTGATTTAAGGGAATCATGCAATTAAGCTGTATACATGGACAGAATCAATCATATACCACCACTCTGCAAGTATAATAATAATAATAATAATAATAATAATAATAATGTACATAATGTGCATGTTATCTCAGCATGAAGTGAGGAGGCTGCATACTCTAATTAAGACAAATACACTCTTAAATGTTCCTTATACAGTCTTATAATCAAGGTCTGTTACTCCGTATTAAGCATACTTAACATCTGTGCTGATTTCAGTCGCATTAAGGTGCATGCAGCTTTATCAAATGCATCGCAGTATAATCAAAGTCTTTAAGTGCACGTGAAGGTAATGACCATGACCAGGATGTATTGTTGTAACAATTACTTTCTTTTTTATTTGTGTGTTTTTGTGTACCGTATCTATGAAATATGTGTTTTGAGATTCTGCGTGTGTTTTGTGTGTTTCAGCTTGTAACTGTCACCGTCACTCGTTTGACTGTTACTATGACCCTGATGTTGATCAGAAGAGAGGAAGTCAGGACATCCACGGTCACTACAGAGGGGGAGGAGTCTGCCTCAACTGTCAGGTAAACATCTTACTCTGTTATGTCAAATCTACTTTCCAACATTTATTTCCAGCGTGTGGAATGACAGGTACGCAGTGATATGCAGTGTGTTTGTTTTCTGAGGCAAAGGCAATATTCATGATTTCTATATTATTAAACTGTTCTCACATAAAATTAAATTGATTGAAATTAAATTGATTCTGTTTTGCATTTCAGAAAATTTCAATTTTTTATCAGTATCCTAAAAAATTAAATGCAATTATTATAACTACAATGAAAATTGTTTCTCACAGCACCACACAACTGGAGTGAACTGTGAGCGCTGCATCCCCACCTACTACAGGTCACCTGACCACCACATTGACTCCCCATTGGCCTGCTCACGTGAGTCACAACGACGGCTAACCTACTTGAATTGGTTTACCTTAGTAACAGCAAATGTAACTCAAATCTTCTCTCTTTGCAGCCTGTGACTGTCGCTCAGAGTTTACCGATGGTACCTGTGAGGATCTAACCGGTCGGTGTTACTGCAAACCAAACTACACAGGGGAAAACTGTGACTCTTGTGCCAGCGGCTTCATCAACTTCCCTGAGTGTTACCGTGAGTGACAGGAACACCTCGGGACCGGTGTCCCTCTATGTCCAACTGGTTTATGATAATTCACCCGTATCAAGTTGTCTGAATTGCACGCTCACGGTCTGTGTTCGGGGAAAATATAAAAGCCAAAACATGTTGATCATTTAGAATCTTATTAAGTTAAATTCTTGCAATTTGTTTCATTAAAATAATTTAAAAAAATGTCATATACACAATCATAAAGACCGAACGTGGATATGTATTCATACAGAGATTTAAATTATGAAGTGGATAGTTAGCTTTGATAACCTGGTTTTCTCTCTCTCCCCGTCCATCAGCTGTCCCCACCTACCCCACAAACAACAACAACGGCGAAGCCAAACCAGCAGGAGAAATCATCAGTAAGACTTTTTATCTGTCTCTGTCCTGAACCCATCATTTTCATAATAATAATAATTCTTCTGTTTTCTTCAGAGGTTTCTGCTAACATTAAATTATGGTCCTGCAAACCCCTGTGTCATGAAAAGGCAAATTTACAGCTAAATCATATTGCTAATTCATTTTACCAGCAGGATTTTCAGATTACAATGTCCGAATCATGAACCAATCACAATCTCAGAGGGGGCAGGACACCAAAAATAGAGACTATACAGGGAGAATGTGGACATCTTCCTTCCTCAGTGTTTATCTCTAAAATCCTCTCTACTCACAAATGCATTCATTTCAGCTTTAGCTCGCTAGGTAATGCAAATGCTAGCAAACGATAGCACTAGCTAGCTAATGTTTAGCTATTTCCGCTGATCTATTTCGCAGCAGCTAGCCTCTATTTATAACAGCTTTGTAATGCACATTCTGTGTATTATATTTTATATACTTGGTACCTTAGGCTGTTTTAAGCAATGATAAATACAGTTCAAATTTCCTGAAGTATAATACAGTATTTTTCACTTGTTACTAGCTTCATTTTTCACAGTGTGAGTTTTGAAGCATAGCAGCAACTCCAGGGATCCTGAGTGAGCTCGTACAGACAGGATCCATGTGAAAATGCTGGATAAGTCTGTAAATGTTAACAGAGTTGATATAGGACACATAGGACGTTATTTAGCCATATTAGGATGCCAGCAGGCTCACGGCATGCAGAAAGAATAGATGTGTGCAAATATTTTCCCATGTCCTCTTGTCATCTTCACGTCTGTGTGCTGTTTTGTTTTGGGAAAGGCACTGTGGTGTGAATGGAATGTGATAAGCTGGATCCAACATTGTTCATTCCGACTGCAAAGACGCATGTTAAAATGTTTGTATTTGGTTGAAGAAGAAGTTTCTTATGTGTTAAATATACTTAGGAATGGGCTATAGAAATAAGAACAAGAGTAATGAAGTCAAGTCAAGTTTATTTGTACAGCTCTCTCTCGTTCTTTCTGTAGATTGTGAGTGCAGCGCTGCAGGTACAGTGGATAATTCGTGTAGGCCAGACCCTCAGACTCGAACCTGTGTCTGTAAACAGGGTTTCACTGGCAACCACTGTGACACTTGTGCCCCTGGTTTCTATGGACTCAACTGCCAGGGTGAGACACACACACACACACTCACAAGCACACATACATTGTATACATACAAAAACCTGTCCTCATTTTAGAGTGCAGATGTGTCTTTTCTGAACACAAACATAAGCATTGATAGAAAAGTGTGTTTTGATTGATGATACTTATTAAAACATTCTCATATTATGGCAAAAACCAAACTTTATGTAAACACCATCATGTGATTGGTCAACATGTTCCTCAACCTGTTGATTCCATCCATTTATTCATCTCTTACAGGATTTCAACTTTAAGTTGGGAATGTTTTTGAATTGCCAAACTGCAAGATTTACACTTTGCAACCACTGCAGCCACCCCATGTGTTTCACAGGCCCCACCACACACACATCTCAGATGCTTTATGTATTACTTGTTTATTTATTCAGCAATAGATTGCCACCCAAGAGTTGCTCCCCCACCCACACACACACGTAAAGACACACTCCTGAGTAAACAGCACTCTAATAAACTGTGTTTATCATTGTAAATAGGTTCTCGTTTACACCCTGCTTGAGACAGTCAGCACACACACACGACAAACTAATGAATAACACAGCTAAATAAATGGTAGAAGAAGAGTCACTTTATTTTGGTGATTAATCTGTGTGTGTGTGTGTGTGTGTGTGTGTATGTGTAGCATGTCAGTGTTCAGGTCCGGGCTGTCTGGATGGGTCATGTGACTCTCTGACGGGACACAGCGTGTGTCGTAGTGGTTTCCAAGGTTACCAATGTGACCAGTGTGCCCCCGGTTACTTCAATTACCCACTCTGCCAGTGTAAGTCTCTCTCTCTCTCTCTCTCTCTCTCTCTCTCTCTCGCTCACTCTCTTTGTCTGAGGTTATAACTATGTTGACAGACTTTGTGTAATTATACACTATGATCTTAGAGTTTAATGTATGTTACAGGTGCCTACATGTCATCGGTCAGTAATTATTTAGTTCAGTTTGATAATTATAATGTGATGAAATGAAGCAAGAATCCTTAGAGACACATTTTTAAACAAATATTTTCCAACGGAAAATGTAATGTAATGATGATGATAAGAAAAATTTATGCCTCATTCACACAGCAAGATTGTAGCGTAACTGGATTTCGGAACACCAATAAAATCTGTGTGATGGCAGACAAGAGCCCCCGATCAGAGGGGCATTCTCGTGTCTAAAATGGTCAACAATAAGATTTAAGAGTGTTGCTAAGTGACACTCAGGAGATATCAGGTGTGTTTAATATATGGGTGTGTCGGAGATTCCAAACGTGTAGTGATTTATGTTGTCACTCACAAAGGGAGAAAAAAAACAATAATAGCAAAAATACAGTGATGTCTGTCTCAGGTGAGGAAAAATCTGCACTGCGGTTTATCTCTTTGCGTGTCAGTTATGGCAAGATAAAACATAACTTTGAGATACTTCTCGTCATGGATTTTTCCTGGGCAGAGATCATGTAGTGGGTGTGTCTGCGTCACCCATCAGTCATGTCTCACAACTTCATGAGCCTAAAATACAAGACACTGATTACTTTGAATGGTAGAGGGATCTAATGACTTGGCAAGTGGTGAAGTGTGTATGAGGCAGAGCGTGATTAAAAAGCAGGTGATAACTTGTACACATATTCTCTTTGTCTACAGTATGTGGCTGTAGTACAGTCGGTACTCTGCCTGAGGGTTGCGATGTGTCCGGTCGCTGTCTGTGTAAAGCAGAGTTTCAGGGCCCGAGATGTGAACAGTGTCGTTCTGGATTCCACTCCTACCCCAACTGTCAAGGTATTACATATACACATTCATATACATGTCTCATGAATTGATTTCATGACATTTATTAGGATAATTTTGTTTTTCTTTTATTTATCAACTCTTTATCAATATTTTTTATGAGATTTTCCATTTCTGTTGTTCCATTGATTCCATGATTTTACTAATATTACTAATTTTACTTTTACTAATATTCTTGTTTTTATTTATCTTTTATTTTTCTTCCTGTGTTACGGTTTTGTTTTTATTATTTTAATGTCTGATCTTGTTTGTTATCAATCTGGTATCTGTAAAGCACTTTGAGTTGCACCTGCAGCTTCTGTCGGAAAATTACAATTTAAGTGATTGATTTGATTGGTTGATCAGAAACCTTAGAGAAAGTCTGAATACAGTTTTAAAGAGTGTCTCTGGTCCTGCTGATGTAAAAAGAGGAAAGAATGGGATATCCCTCGGACAGACCTCACGTGGTCTCATATAAGGACACGCATCTGGAACCACTCTCACCTTCTAATGAAGTGTTATATTACCTCATTAAATTTTATGACTCTTTCTTAGGACCCCTATTGAGTCTGAGCTCGAGTGAATAAAAGTATTTCTCTTTTGTATTTCTTTAATAGAACGTCATTCACATTTTGTCAACACAGTGATGTGTAACAGCACTTTTTGGCCTGTATAAACATATTACTGGGTAGTTCGATAAAAATTCCCCTTTGTGTAAGCATGGATGGAGCAGAGGTGGAACATTTACTGACACATATACATACAGCTAAACATATGCTGAATACAAGAGTTCTGGTTGTACATGACACTGAGAAACAGGTGGCAGTGGGATAAAATCGGCCATCACTGCAGAGAGCCTTTGACGAATAACATTCACATTTCTCATCTCAGGGTATTCAGGATCTCAGGCTCAGAAGTAAACATGCAGCAACTTTCTACTATGTTTCTAACATCTGGTAGCTTTTTGCAAAGTTCTGCTCTATCAAAGACCTGGGCAGACAAAAACAAACAATAGAGTAAATATATAGGACTTTGATGAGAAGAGCAAAGGAGAGCAACTGTAAGCAAAAAACATTACATCAAATCCGAGATAGATGTTAATGTAATCTGCAATCTGAAATTACATTTTCAGTACAGATCACATGCTTACAACATATTTGATCGTGACTGTGCATTATTTCATCCCCTGAAAACTCAAACTTTTATGAGGGTAGGGTAACTTTACAAGTCATGTGGTCTCATGCAGTGAGTCACTCCTTTTGTGTATCAAGGATTTCTGACTTCCTATTTTCACAGTGTGCAGCTGTGATCCTCGGACCTCATTGGACACAAGCTGTAGTGCCTCAGGCCATTGCCACTGCCGGCCCAACTTCAGCGGAGCGTCGTGTGACCAGTGCGCCCCCGGATACTACGGCTACCCCAGCTGCACACGTAAGTCAGGAAACCATAACCACGCATCCAACAAGTCAATGGAACCTGTGACTGGCTGTCTGTCATGCCGCCATTTATTTGTTTCAGCCTGTCAGTGCTCCGTGGAAGGTTCCAGATTCACCAGCTGCGACCAGGTGACGGGACAGTGTGTGTGCCTGCCCCACGTGGTGGGGCTGAGGTGTGACAGCTGTGCACACGGTGCCTACGGCTTCCCCAACTGCCAGGGTAAACACACACACATATACAGGCAATTTCTGTGTGTGCCTTTTGTAATGAAATCATGCTACTGAACACACACTTGAAGGCTGACATTTTACATTGTGGGTATTTTGTATTAAAAGGTGCGTAGTAGATCACAATAAATCTACAATCATAACAGCAGGCAGTTTTGGAGGCAGATGTTTGAGTGAAGGATCAATGGGCCATGTCCAAACAAGCAGACCAGTCCAAACAAAAGCTGCGTAGAGGCGCCATTCATTGAAAGGTGGCATATACCAAATGATCAGGTGGTACAAACAGTTCCAAGGCTTTCCAGTGCCTCTCAGGAGAAATGACTACAACACATCTCTTATATTACATGGCAACAGTTATTCAGAAACCTCTCATGGAAGCTACATTTTACCATCCCAAAGGGTGAAACGGTCGTGTTACACATCTCAACTCTTATAACATCACAAATAAAGTTCACGACTGGAAAAAATGACTGTGAAATTTGTTGTGCTGTTCATTGCAATTTCCACATGGTTAAATTTATCAGTTTCCTTTTTTCATCAAACAGAATTTAGCGTGGTCAGATATGTAATTCAGTTCAGTACATAGTGTTTAAATTGTTAAATTGGATTTCTTTGATTGTGAACATGGTAAACACTATGCTCCGAAAATGCTGCCAACACAAAGACGAAACGAGAGTATTATTAACCAATGGATTTTTTTTTGAAATGGCAGACACTCACATGATTCATGAATTTTAAAAAAGCAAATCAACAAAAATATTAAGCCACACTGCCTGTCTTGCAGTAAGTATGTAAATCATCATTTTCACTTATTGACTAGTACTTAACATTACTGTACAGACTGTTAGTGCATTATACACTTTAAGACCATGTACTCCCTGTATGGTTGGGTGTGTATTTTATATTTTAGTTAACTTACTAATTAATTCCAAGTTGACTTTATGAAGGGAAACATATCTAAATGGGATGCAGTTTAACGCTAGTTGGACAAAAATGCTGCAGGGAAGGGATTTAGTCCAGAATTTAGATTATTTCTACTTGAAACCTGCAAACAATCAGATCTAATCTTCCTAAATTGATACATGAGGCCCATAAATCAGTGAGTAACAGAATTATCGTTTGTCTTTGTGGTTTCCAGCTGGTACCTGCCACCCTGCTGGCTCCGTTCAGTACGTGCTGCAGCCACCAGTGGTGAGTAAACTTTTAGAATCATTGTGAAGATCTTTCTAATGTAAACAAGGGTAACTTGATGCAATGACACGCTCTGTAAGAAATGGCTGACACGGAAGCCGTGACACCAAATACAATGCTAACCGGTATTATTACAGTTTGGAAAGGGCACAAATTAATTTATCCGTTTGTTTGTAATTTTGTTTGTTTATTTGTTGTTGTGGAATTCAATAATATAATAGAAATATTTGTTTTACACATTTGTTTTCTTGTCTCCGTCCCTCAGGGCCAATGTGAGTGTCGTCAGCATGTGGAAGGTCCAGCCTGTGATACCTGTAAACCTCTGTACTGGAACCTGTCTCCTGACACTCCTGATGGATGCTCCAGTATGATGCACACACGTACCCCCACAGTGACTTTAACATCATAAATGTTAGCATGTGTTTGGCATGTCTGTATAGATTAATCTAATAGATTCAAATTGTGTCTCTGTTTTCTCATGCAGACTGTGAATGCAACATCCGTGGAACAGTGAGTGGTGTTGCAGAGTGTGCACAGGTGAGTGAGATAAAGTTGAGCATTCTGTCTTAAAACTATGCACCTGAATAGTAACTGGACTTTGTTTTCGATCCTTGAGTTTTAGTTCACTCATTCAACCACATGCATTGTAAGTAGCTGAGCGAAATTTCTCGTTCTCGTTTCTCGTGAACCAAGGTGCCAACACAGAATACAACAGTCACACGAAATGCAACAGTCCAACAAAATGCAACAATCAGTCACCTAAAATGCAACAATCAGTCACACAAAATACGAAAGTCAGGAGGAAAAAGGCTGGGGCTATAGCATGGAATAACTTCTGACAATGTAGCATTTAACATTTTTCAGTACCTTGTTTTGGTTGATGTCTATCCCCAAAGCTGGCTATGTTTCTGTCCAAGTTGCAAATAAAATTCAAGCAATTATTTAAAATTTTGCAAAAAGACTCTGAATTAGACTGAATTTGTTTCGATCGATAGTTTCGATCAGCCATGTGCAAGCAGATAAAACTGAGAATGTCACAAAACGCAAAAATTGAACAATGTTTGTTGCAGTACAAAACAAACAACCTTACCTTTTATTCGGTAAATGTGTTCTATCAGTATACCAGTTTCCATTAATCATTTTTTTCGATTTGATATGTAAAAATTTGCTCAAAAATAATTGGATGCCAGCTAACCCATTTAATAATAAATACCAGACTCATTTCGCTCACAATAATCAGTCTCCATTCGTACCGTAATAATCCTTCTTGTTTGTTTTTTCTGACAGGAAACTGGCCAGTGTCACTGTAAGACCAACGTTTGCAGTGGAACCTGCTCTGTGTGTAAGGACGGATACTACAACCTGCAGGAACACAGCTACTTTGGCTGCCAAGGTCAGTGAACGAAGTAGCTTTTTTCTGTGACTGTTTCTGATTACAATTCAAAAAAACAAGTAATGAAAAAGTAGTGGTAGTGGCTCTTTTTGGAGATAGTTTGACAAGACACAGTATCATTTAAGAAATCTCTCATACCTACAATTCAGAATCTTAGTTCTGAACTGTTACATTTTCTGTGTGTTTCCAAAAGGATAATCGTTTTTCTATCACTCAGCGTCACTCGATTTTCATTTTTCGTGGTGTAGTAATAGTCACAATCTCTTCTGACACAGTGTTAAGCCCAAGCTGACCTGATGCAGGATTTTTGATTGTTGTCCTTTTTTGGTGCTTGTAAAATATAAATCATTATAAGGAGAAAAAAATGAATGATTAAGGGGATTTTCAGGTTCCTTGAAATAAAAACCATCTCTTAACTATGAACTATGAAGTCAGTGTTAAATATCACTTTAATCAAATTTGTGTTGTTGGTCCTCAGTTTATATTTGTGTGTGGTGTGGGTTTGTTTGTGTGTGTCCAGGTTGCCAGTGTGACATTGGAGGTTCAGTGGGTCCGTCATGTGGTGGGAGGAATGGTCAGTGTCGCTGCAGACCTAATGTGGAGGGGCCAAAGTGTAACCTGTGAGTTGTATTCTATAACATATTAAATGTCAATATTCAGACCTAGAGTCAGAGCACTTTTCATCCATTGGCAGAGGGATGCTTTCTTTGAGCCAGTTTCCCAGGCCTCATCATCTTTAACTCACCGTTCCAAAATGAGCTTACTGTGGTCTCTGAATTGTCTCTGCAGGCCTGGTCAGGATCACTACTTCCCAAACCTCCACCATCTGAAATTCGAGATTGAGGAGGGAACCATGCTGGACGGCAGACCTGTGCGATTCGGCTACAACCCTCTGGAATTTTCAGACTTCAGCTGGAGGGGTTACGCTCAGATGTCCCCCATCCAGGTAAGGACACTCTAAAGAGAACGCCTTTTTGGCTTGAGAGAATTTAGTGTTGATTAATATTGCTTTGAGGGATTTCTGCACATTTTCAGATACTCTATTGTGTATTTATTATTAATATAATAATAACAAGCGTTCCTATGTGAATATGGTTGGTTATGCATGTAGTGGGTTCGTATTATCTCCAGCTTTGTCATGTGATCCTGCAGACACAATTAGCCACTTCTGCAGGTGAAATAGAATAGAACTGTTGAATTATATCGAATGAATTCTATTGACTGTATGTATTTAATGTATATTTTAAGATTGTGGCCCCTAATTAATGCTCCTCCTGCATGGAATAAAGAGTTTGCTCTATGACTGACTGTATCTATGACATTTCAAGACATATTTCTCTTACATTTTTCAGCACATGTATGTCTGTAGCCGACCAGAGTAACAACATATTTTATAACATAGTGTTTACGTTTACCATTTTCCATTCTGTGCGTGTGTTAGCTGCAAAACTGTAATTGTTAATAGTAATCATATTGGTGCTCACATATCAGGTCTGTATTCTCTAGAGTGAACCCCTATTGATCTAACGCAACACATGGAAAAATCTTCACAAACTGATCAGTTGGCAGCTTGTGTGATTTGTAAAATTTCCGGTGTATCATTTTAATGTAGCTACAGTTGGGAGTCCTACTGATCTCCACTGGTTGTTTATGCTGAAAAGTGTGAATCCCAAAGAGAAATATGTCTTGGATATTCTGGGATTCAAGGGTTGCGGGCTTGCTTCTCATGGTGATGGTGATGGTACAAAACTTTTGCCTTTGGCTCTGGTTCTCTTACTGTGTTGGTGTTTTGTCCTCTCTCTCTGTCTCTCTGCCTCTCTCCATTCCTCCTCATATCCTCCACTATCCCTTCTTTCTTTGCCATATACCATTGAGACATGCCTGCCCCCCGCCCTCTTCCTTCTCCTCTCCCTCCATCTATTTTTTGTCTTCTTCTCCTTTCACTTCATGTCATCTCCTACTCTGGCCTTCACTGCTCTTTCCCCTCTGCCTGCTGTCTTGCTCGGTGGCTGTGCCAGTCCAAGGTGTTGGTGTCAGTGTCGGTCAGCTCTCCAGACCTTTTCCACGTGGTGCTGCGATACACCAACCGCAGGGGGTCGGAAGTACTGGGCAGGGTGTCGGTCATAGAGGAAGGTTGGAACTACTACTGTGGTAACTGTAAGTGCTACATGGACAAACCTTCCTCCTCTTCCTCAGAAAGAGGAGAAAGATGTTTCCACTTCTTCCATCTTTTTTCCTTCATCCCTCATTCTAGAGGCAAACATGGCAGTAAATGCTGTATGAGAAATGTTGCTGTTCTATTTCTATGCTTTGCTCCAGAGTTCAGCTGCATTCCAGAGAAATCAGATACCATAAAATGAAGATACTTGTTTTAGAAAGAGAACAAAGAGCAATTTGTTTAATTGGATGTCCAAGAGACTTTGGCAACATTTCTCAACCGCATATCACACATCAGGCTTTTACAGGATGCAGATGGATGACTAAAACCAATAGGTGGAACATTTTAAAGAGTAGAAAAATAACATCAGCAAACAGCAAAGGGTGGCAGATAAAGATCAAGGGTACCATAGAAAAGAAAAAGAATGTGAAAACACTCTCTCAAAGGGATTAAGAATGTTATTACATTAAACTGTCAAGGGTCCGTGTTGCCAGACTAGCTGGCCATACTTGATGACGGACTATGCACAGATGAATAATCTTTGTCCCATCCATGAGATTGCTGAAATTGATACACTGAAAGAATCATCTCTAGCTTTGCCCGTAGACATTTCTGACTAATGAGCATGAGTGTTGGTATTCGCTCGCCTCATTGATATTATTGAATGACGACATTTATCGAAAAAAGGTAAATGTATGCATTCGATAGCTTTTATTAGATAATTTATGTAAGGTATGAACGATAAAGCATTACAAAGCATATGGTGTATCAAACATTATGTTATTTCTAAGTTGTGGGATATTTAATTCACCAAAGTTTACATCCTGGAATATCCTTTGTACGGAAAGCAGTCTTTGTCCTGGCTAGAATTCTCCTTTCCTCTCCCATTCCTCTTAATTCTTCGCTCCTTCCACTTGTGTGTCAAGTGGATGATGATGATGATGATGGTGGTGGTGTTGGTGATGGTAGTGGTTGTGGTGATTGGTGGTATTGGTGGTGGCCCCCCTCCCCCAGGTAGCCATTCACCCTTTAGGTCCACAGAATCACAGCTCAGCACAGAGTTCAGATTTTATTTTCAACCCTCCACTTTCTCTTCTCGTCTTCTTCTTCCTTTTCACATACTTTACATCCCTCTCTTTTGTCATTTCTGCTTGCCCTTCATCCTTATTATTTTCCTTTGCTGCTGTTCTCTCTGTTCCTCTTTTATCACTTCACTTTCTCTTTTGCTTTTGCCCGTTCCTTATCTTTCCTTTCCTTCCTTTCCTTTCCTTGCCTTTCTTTTCATTTCCCTTCCTTTCCTGTCCTTTCCTCCTCTCTCCTTTCCTCCCCCCTTGTATAGAGTGCAGTGAAGCTTCAGGTTCATGTGAGCGAGGCAGACGGCTATCTGACTCGTTTCATCCTCAGATATGTAAACACTGAGGGCACCACCTCCAACGGTAAAATAACAGCCTATCAGACCAGCCGCAGAGGTATGTTTCCACCAATCACAGCAGAGTATTTGAGTGTTTGAGTGGCTCTTTATGAATATGTATGCATTCGGGTTGTTTAGGTTGAATGTGTGTGGGTGTCTCAATTCTATGTACAGTTTTTCTATTATAGATTTTAGTAATATACATTTGTGACTTGGGTTTTATTTGTGTTTGTATGTGTGTGTTTTGTAGGTTCGGAGCAGTCCAAACAGATCGTCTTCACTCCCAGCGTGGAGCCCACCTTTGTCAACGTTCCTCAGAACAACTTTGTGGAGCCATTTGTCCTGAACCCAGGAACCTGGATTGTGGTCATAGAGGCCGAGGGAATCCTGCTGGTGAGGAACAAAAACACGAATCTGATTACACAGCAAGTCTCATCAAATGGAACTTCATATAAAGGACCTTTAGGCAAGCATCCCAATTTTTCCTTCTATTAATCATTCTTCTATAATCTTACAGGATTACCTGGTTCTGCTTCCAAGCGCTTACTATGAAGCTCCCATCTTGCAGATGAGAGTTACTGAGCCGTGCACCTACAGCCCTGAGCCCGATGCCAGCAACAAGTTAGTACTCCAATATACATGTGCAGTGTACATGTACATATGTATTAAGGAATACAGTGCAAGTTCCGACAGGCCGTGAGATTGAGTGAACCTTGCGCATCATTTTGTATAGAAGCATTGGTACATGCTGCAACAGTACGAGCTCCCGAGTTCACTGAACACTGAGTCACTGAACTCATTGAACAACCTCACAATCAGACTGTCAAAATGACAGTACATTACATCAAAGGAGATAGAACAAGATGCTTGATGCTCCGGACGTCATTGGAACAAGTTTGTCCTCTCCACCCTTCACTTCCACAAAATGCACTTGGACAGTGCCACTTTTTCCATTCTTCGTTTTTTAATGAATGTACAAAAGACACGTAAAAACAAGGCTGACACCAACAATAAAATGTTAACTAGTGACTTCACAGAAGTACTTCAAAAAACTGTATACAAACACACATACAAATTCAAGTAACCAGGGCTAATGTTGGTGCAGAAAATATCATTTAGTTGTTTGAGTTGCCTGTCTGTCCTCTCTAAGCTGTCTCCGTTTCTGTCTGCCTGTCTAGTTGTCTGCTGTACCGCTATCTGTCTCTGGACTCCTTCCCCTCCATCTCAGGGAACGATGCCAGCTGCCGCTACGACAACCACCTGCCACGCCCGTGCCTGATGGAGAGGGTGACCCCTCACCATCCAGACATGGCCATCTGCAGCGGCAACGATGTAAGAGAGTTACAGGCAAAGAGGAAGCATATATTTGTGTGTGTGTATGTGTGCAAGAAGGAAAGGATTTAGAAATAAAGAAATATTCACATTAACACCAACTTTTTTACCCAACAGCTTTTTGCTCAATTTTCCAACCTTTAGTGAAATTTTCCTGTTTTCTTTCCCACCGGTCAGATTAGCATCCAGCTGCGAGGACGTCTGCCAGCTCCTGGCAAATATGTTCTGGTGTTGGAATATTCCAGTGAAGAAGAAACTCCACAAACACTGTCCGTTGCTGTCAACATGCCGGGAGCCCGGACTCACCATCACAGAGTCACTGTGCTGCACTGTAAATACAGGTATTGAATATTTGTGATGGCATTTCCTATTGTGCATACTTTTGTTGTTTTTTTGCATATATATAAAGCAGGGCTAACTGATAACGGACATTATAATGAACATGAAATAGAATGATATAATTAAAATCCAGGTGAGTTTTTGTGAGCACGCACAATACTCTAAACCTTAAAATCTGCTCAGTAAAGAGTTGAGAAGAATACTCTTTGTCCTGTGGAGGATGAAAAGTGTGTGTTTTGACTGTAAATTTGAGGACTCAGTTGAAGCTTCATCAGGAATATTGACCTTTACATCCTGTGTGTTTGTGTCCAGCTTCTTGTGTCGATCAGTGGCCATCGATGAACACAACAGGGTGGCGGTCATCTCTCTCCCCTCTGAGGCCGAGATTCAGCTCATGTCTGACCGCGCCAGCTTCTTCCTGGTGAGAAAAACAGTCAGACAGTCAGAACTCCTCCAGCCATCACATGGTGCACACCATGAGCTGCAGATAAGCAGTACATCTGTGAAAAGGGATATCAAATTTAGGCTTAAACAGTTTATTTAAAAAAAAAAATAATAATAATTTTACAAAACTATGCAACAAATGATAACCAACCATAGTAGTGGGTTTTCACCAGCAACTCCTGTTGATCAGTAGGGGCCGATCACAGTCTGCAGCTCCTTACTGATAGAGAACTGATTTATCAGCAGCAGTTAACTAATCAGTTCATCACTGTTTCCTTTTCACTGTCCTCAGCACAAAGTGTACCTGGTGCCTAAACACCAGTTTATCATGGAATACGTGGAGCCTAAAGTTCACTGCATAAGCACCCACGGACAGTTCTCACCTGACAGGTAGAGTAGTACGAGATATCTGTGCAATCCTTAAAAGGTGTTATAAAAGGAAGTAAACAAACCCTCTTTCTTTCCTTCTCTCTCTGTCCCTCCAGTTCCTCTTGTGTCCCATCTCGCTTCCAGACTCCGTCTGACTCTCTGGTTGTGAAGGAGGGTCAGAGCTCCTCCATGCAGGAGCCGATCCTGGCTTCTCCTCCTCTGGCCCCCCACCAAGCGGACCTGTCAGCCTGGACAGGCAGAGACCGACCTTTACACGGAGCAGATAACTCCGACCATGTCAGGCTGGATTCAACACAGGTACACACTGATGGAATAAGGAAGGGAGGCTTTAAAAGTTTAAAGTTCACACCTTCTCAGATTCTTCAACAGCCACATCACATAATTTATCCTAGTGTCCTGTGCAACATCTCATCTCCCATCTCATCTCATGCTCATATATCCCTTTACGTAGAATGCAGCTGTGTACTCAACTCGGGTCCATTCCCTGGGCCGTTATGTCTTCATCCTCCACTACCACCAGCCTCTTCATCCCACATACCCGGTGCAGGTCTACATCAATGGTGGACGAATCTGGCAGGGTAAGACCATGAACTGTAGACAAAGCAAAGAAAATAAATACAACAAAGAAATAACAAAGTGACTCTGTCAACAACAGGCCACACCAACGCTTCCTACTGTCCCCATGCCTATGGTTGCCGAAATGTCCTGGTCTCTGAGGATCAGATCATCCTGGATGTGACGGACCACGAGGTCTTCCTCACAGTGCAGATACCCACGGACAAAAGCCTGTGGCTGGTGAGTTTCAATAAACCCATTACCATCTTCTCTTTCATATTTTTTTAAAATTTCATTTCATGTTCATGTGTCTTTTTCCATGTTACTTCATTTTCTGATAATGTTGCTGTATTCGGAGCCCATGGGAAAAGCCATCAACGATTACTCTTTGAATGACTCATAGCTTAACCATGTGTCAGACGCCATGATTGATGTTTTCTTTTGACCAAATCAAGGAAGTATTTAAAAAAAGTCAAAGAAAGAAATTATTTCATTTTACTTATTGTCTGGCACTCTGTAATCTCCAATTCTGGCCAATTGTTGCCAGTAGTTTGCTAGGATTCCATCTAGCTACAAACAAGATTTGCTGCTACAAGCTAGTGAAACAACCAGAAGATGTGTGAGGTTTTCCAAGCAAAAAGGGACATGACGCCACTGTCAGTGTCCATTTCACTATGCCCCATTTCACTTTATATCACAACTGAATTTAGCTAGCTAGCACATTTGACTCTGATGTCCTATAGCTGGCAGTGTAGCTACTAGGCTAGTGCAAATAAATGGCCTAATGGACTATTTTTCTTAGCAGTCTGAATCGTAATTACTTGTGCTTAGTGATAAATTTGGTCGAAATTTGAAAAATGACAAGGATATTTGCCTTCTATACCTGTCCAGGATTACGTAATGGTGGTTCCAGAAAGCAGCTACAGCTCCAGCTACCTGAATGAAGAACCTCTGGACAAATCCTATGACTTCATCAGTAACTGTGGCCAAAACAGCTTCCACATCACGTCTGTACCTCAAAATTATTTACTGTACTTACCCAGGTTACCTGGGGGAGATAGGTCCATAAGTGCTACTTACCCAGAAATAGGTCGTTGCTGGCCAATGGAACAGAGAGTATGAGCAATAAAGAAAGCTGGAGGTTCTGCTATTATATAGACAAGCCTCCTAGAAATTAGTAGGGCTTCATCAATAAAGGTCAGATTTGCACAAAAACTGACACCCAATAAATGGTCGCAAATTTTAGGTGTCTTTTTTTAAGTTTCAGAAGTAGTATTTTTGCTTCTGGGTTTAAATGCTTAATACAAAACAGAAGAATACCACAAAGAACAAATGAAGGAATGGTGGAAGTAATTTAATGTTCTTGAGTCCATAATTCCCCACTCCAAGGTTTTACTCATTGTCCAACAATCAATAATGACTTCAAAGGTGATATTCGCCACTAAGGTACTGTTATGTGATGACAAAATCATGAATAATGAAATGTCCCTCTTCTTGCTCTCTGGTTCCTTCAGTTCCTCCGCCACGCCGTTCTGTCTCAGCTCTGCGGTTTCTTTGTCAGCCTTCTTTAATAACGGTGCACTGCCCTGCGCCTGCCATGAGGTAGGAGCAGAAAGCGACACCTGCGAGCCATACGGTGGTCAGTGTCGCTGCCGGCCCAATGTGATCGGCCGTGATTGCTCCATGTGCGCCACGGGATACTGGGGATTTCCCAACTGCAGACGTGAGTTTCTGATTGACTGATTGGTTCCAGCTTTTCCACTTGTGATAAAATGACAGTGATCTTTCACAAATGTATAGATTTAAATAGCTGCAATATGGCTGTCATATGATGATGCCTCATGTTTAAGCATGCATCTTTTGTCTATTGCCTATACAAGGTTGAGATGTTGGGGACATGCACAACAATAGCACAGGAATTGTTAAATGTTAGTTTGTAAATCCGGCTATATTGACACGCTGATGTGTTGTGCTATGGATGTATGCCCAGTCAATAATTGTCTGCCTCTCTCTTTTTGTCCATCCATCTTTCCCTGTCTGCCCTCCAGCCTGTAATTGTGGAACCCGGCTATGTGAACCGGTAACTGGTGACTGTATCTGCCCACCAAGGACCCTGCTACCAGAGTGCACTCAGTGTGAACCCCAGACATTTGGTTGCCACCCGGTGGTGGGGTGTGAGGTGTGCAACTGCTCTCGGCCTGGTGTCACTACCCCGGATGTGAGCTGTGACACACTCAGCGGACAGTGCAGGTACAGCACCCGACAACATGTTGTAACAGAATATCATCATGTCCAATGTCCAGGAAAGATTTTATATTATAGATTTGATATTATCCATCTGCCTTTTTATATTCTTCGTAACATATTCCACTGCTTGTTGAAGTACCGCACGTCCACACACACACATACTCACACACACATACACACACACATGCACACACAGACACACTGGAATGTGTCAACTCTGTCAGGACAAGACAATGATGTAAAGCTGAAAGCATTCCTCTATCTCAAGGCTCACTATCACAACACAGAGAGAGGAGAGATATCCGAATACATACAGATGATTGATTATTGATAGATATGGGAACATATGGGAACATTTGTTTTGTTTTTTCCAGATGTAAGAACAACGTCATTGGCCGTCAGTGTGACCGCTGTGCCCCCGGTTTCTATGGTTACCCAAACTGTAGACCATGTGATTGCAACGAGGCTGGAACTGAGGAGGAAGTGTGTGACTCCTTCACAGGACAGTGTCTCTGCAAGGTGTGCAAACATACACACACACACTAAATCTGCCTCTTAATATGACTCTCTCTGTATTTCCTGATCTCCTGTTTGTTGCCTCCTATAGGAGAACGTGCAGGGTTCTCGCTGTGATCAGTGCAGAATCGGGACGTTCCACTTGGACCCCACAAACGCAAAAGGATGCACCAGCTGCTTCTGTTTTGGAGCGACAGACCGCTGTCGCAGCTCGGACAAACGTCACACTGAGGTATTTACATTCAACCATCACAAAGTTTAGGTTTTCATTGGAGATCAGATTGGATCGACAGTAACAGTCAGTAACAGTTCTATTTGTTCTGTTTTCTCCTCTCCTTT
Organism: Brotula barbata; assembly: GCA_900303265.1. Classification (NCBI taxonomy): domain Eukaryota; kingdom Metazoa; phylum Chordata; class Actinopteri; order Ophidiiformes; family Ophidiidae; genus Brotula; species Brotula barbata. The sequence goes on along the minus strand of OMNV01016257.1, from coordinate 149,375 downwards.
TCTGCTCTGATGTGTAGATCATGGACATGGAGCGCTGGGTGTTGCTAGGAGCAGACAAACAGGAAGTACCTGTGGCGGTGTACCCTGGTCAGGACCTTGTGGAGGCTGACCTCAGTGATGTGCCTGATGTCTACCAGGACCTCCACTGGCACGCACCCAAGACCTACCTGGGAGATAAGGTTAGATGAGGATTTGGGGGCTGTAAGATCATCATGGATTAGGATTCAAGTCTTGTATTTGTATTGCTTTGTTGTTACATATTTATTTTTCTTTGTAGTTTGTCTGATTTCTGATCTGTCTCTCACCCCCAAACTTAAGATTTTTTTCTTCTCTGTTTTTAGCGGACAGCATTTTAGCATAGGTTCTACCCAATATTTTATAAATGAGGCCCCTGGTCTCTTATCTTGAAAACATCAGTTAGAGGTAGGGTTTAACCAGGTCTGTTTTGTTTGTAAAAATCTCTAATGTGGTCCAACATAACTTGCAGCCTCTGTGCTACCTACCAAGGTGCTGCAACAGGCTCAGACATGGTATTAGGATAGAGATCAGTCTGGTTCTTTCACTTCAACCTTCATGTGGGATACAGAATACAGGTTCATGGTTCAGTCCATGACTGAGTCCTGTTACGCTCCAGAGACCAGTTTCAAAAGCGAGCTTTGCCAGACCTGCATAGTAGTTGCCATAGCCTCAAAGCCATTGTAAATCTGTTGGATAACATTGTACAGACTGAATGTTGTCCATTGTTGTCAGGATTTAGACACAATATCATGATTTCAGGTTGTCTCTTTTCCTGGCTCTCTTGTTCCCTCACTCACTCTGCCAGGTCTCATCTTATGGAGGTTATCTGAGGTATCGTCTTCACACTCAGACCATGAGAGGTGATGTGTTGTCTCTGCCTGCTGAAGCCTCTAGACCAGACATCATACTCAAGGTAGAGAACACACACACACACACACACACATATGCTTATACAGATACACAATCATTCATACATGTATGTACGTAAATACACAAAAACTGGTACCCACAAACCAAATAGAGGAACAAAGGCTAACAGTGTGTATTCATGCTTGTCAGTAACCTGGTTATTCCCCACTTTTGGCAGTTACCCTGTTTTAGAAATGTCATGTAAACGGGAAACCTTGTATAACTAGGTGAGAGGACTACAAGGAACCTGGTTAACACAGGTAGAGTTGTGCTGGAGTTGCCCGGTTGACTTTATCCTCAACCAGGATTTTTAAACTTGTGCAAGGTGGCTAAGGTGATTTACCTGGCAAGATACAGAGAAGGGACTTTTGTTAAACACAGCATTCGCAATAAGGACAGTGAACACAGCAAATGCAAATCCTCAAATTTTTTGAGTGACGCACACACAAGTACAAATCAATCAGTTGAACCTAAAGAGTACAGTGTTCTCATGTGCTAAGAAAGAATGGAATCACAAAGGCTTTGATAATTCTCTATTTTACAGCAGTTGGTAAATTTGTAACTTCCTCAATGGTGATGATGTCAAATTCGCCTTAACCAGGTTTTGTGTGTTCATGTCTATTGTGTTCTCTGTGTTTGATTCTGCAGGGAAACCAAATGACGCTAGTGTTCATGGAGAGAGAGTACTCAGCCCCTGAGGAGCCCCACTTGGGAATAGTTCACATAGTGGAGGTCAGTACAGTCCTGCTATCATCACCTGCTGTGCGGGCAGATCAACTGTAAACTGCCACGTTTTAAGTCAAAGTCACAGGGCAGCACCGCACCAGCCTCTCCAAATCAGGTAACTCAATAGAAGAACTCCACACTTCCACACTGACCCAATATCCCTCCCTCTCCTCTCTCACAGGGAAGTTTCCGCCATGCTCAGACTGGTAACTCTGTGTCTCGGGAGGAACTGATGATGGTTTTGGTCGGCTTGGAGTCTCTACAGATCCGTGCTCTGCACTCCCAGTCCGCTCACTCTGTGTCACTCCGTGCAGCTGTACTGGATAGTGCAGAAAACGAGCCAGACGGTCGCCATGCCAACAATGTGGAGATCTGCATGTGTCCTGCCAACTACCTGGGAGACTCCTGTCAGGTGATTACTTCTAACTGTAGTGTCAGTACTTGGAGCACTAGCATTAGTAGCACTACTACTGGTAGTACTAGTCATCATAGCAGTATAAGTAGCACTAGAAATGTAAATGGTAAATGGACTGCATTTATATAGAAATGTAACAGTATGACAAATAAATCTGTTAGTAGAAGCAGATGAACTATTAATCCTACAATCATTAGCAGTACCACAAGTAATAATAATCATAGTTTCATTGGCATAGTACTACCATCAAATCAAATAATGGAAGTACTAGCAGTAGTACTTACACCATAATATTAGTAATAGTCTTATAGCAGTAATAAGTGGAGTAGTAGCAGTACTGATAGTTATGCTATTAATTATACTGGTAATGACAACCAGTAACCGGAATATTAGTAATACAGCTGGTTAAAATCTGATGAAACATTTAGTTTCCTCTCCTTTTTCCTCATTTCTGACCTTCCCCTTCCTCTCCTTGTTTCCACTTTTCTCTTTAGAAATGTGCTCCAGGTTACTTCAGGGACACTAAAGGTTTATTTTTGGGGAAATGTGTTCCCTGTCAATGCAACGGACACTCTGATCGGTGTCTGGATGGCTCTGGAATCTGTGTGGTGAGAATACTTATTAAATAATTAATTAAGTATTGTCTTCCCAGTGTCATTCACTCACTGATTGTTTGATTGTTTGCTCGTTAGAATTGCCAGCACAACACAGTTGGTGATCACTGTGAGAAGTGCCTGGGTGGTTTCCTTGGCAACAACACTCTTGATGGACAGGCGGTGTCCTGCTCTAGTTGTCCTTGTCCACTGCAGGTCCCATCCAACAAGTCAGCACCCTTTTCTTTTTTTTCTTTTTCCTTTCTTCTCTTTTCTTCTTTTTAACTTATTTTCTTTTGTCTTGACTTTCTTTTCTTTTCCTTTGTCCTTGTGTTATCTCTCCTCTTTCCTTCTCTCTTTGTCATCTCTTCTTCTATGTTCTCTTTTCTTTTCTCCTTCCCCCCTTCTCATTTTATGTTATGTCATTTTCTTATTTCCATTGTGCTCACCATCGTTCTCCTGTTTTACCGTGGTGTACTGTTTGTCACTGTTCCCACAGTGTGTGATTGTTACTCTTTGTTTATACAGTTTTGCAGTAGGTTGTGTACAGAAACCGAACAGGATGCAGTGTCTGTGTATGCCGGGTTATGCTGGACCGAACTGTGAAAGGTAAGCGAAACACATCACATTGAAATCGGTTGATAAATTTTTGATAACAGAGCGATGTTGCGTTGTCTGTTCACTGCCGAACACAACCTGTCTGGGCAAGTCCATAATAAGTTATGTTTTACCATTTGTTTTTGCTCAACTCTCAGTCTTTTGCTATGTCATTTCACATCCTGCTTAGAATAAGTGTACATTTATCAGCAAAATATTATTAGATCCTTACCAACCTTAAGCAGAAAAAAGAAAAACAAACATGTCATTTACCACAGGTGTGCCCCTGGTTACTTCGGCAATCCAATGGTGATTGGTAGCACTTGCCAGCCATGCCGGTGCCACGACAATACCGACCCCAACATGTTGTTCAGTGACTGCCATCCATTGACTGGTCAATGCCTGAGCTGCATGCACAATACGGCTGGACCGCACTGTGACATCTGTGCTCCTGGTTTCTATGGTGATGCCATCGCTGCCAAAAACTGCACCCGTGAGTTTTATTCATCTCTTTATTTTATAAAGATAATCAAATCTTTATTTACCAATTAAGGTACTCTCTGATTTTAATTTGTATTGTATTTTTACCTAGAATGCAACTGTTCTCCATGTGGCACTGAGTCATGTGATCCTCACACTGGGCAGTGTCGCTGTAAACCAGGGGTCACTGGACCATTGTGTGATCGATGTGAGGTAAGGTTTGTGTGTCTGCGCACAAGAATGAGTGTGGAGGAAAAATGCAAAAAAAACCAGCACTGAATAAGGACAAAGACAAAATGTTAATGAAAAGCACATTACGGTTCTCTGTAAATGTAAAGTACCAACAATACATTGCCGTTTCACAGGATGGATCTTATGGCTTTGAATCGTGCTCCGGCTGTCAGCAGTGTGACTGTGATGCCTCTGCAGCACTCGTCCAGCCATGTGACCCTCAAAGCGGTCAGTGTGCCTGCCAACCTGGAGTCAATGGACCCAAATGTAAACAGTGCGCTCCTGGATACTGGGACTACAGCCCAAACGGATGCAAGAGTAAGTCAATACATTAAAGGTAGGGTAGGTAATGTTGGAAGAAGCAGGGAGTAAGCAGGATTTTGAAAGCATACAACCCATAAAATCCACCACCTCTCTTCAGTAAAGGAAGACCCCAAAAAACACACAAACACGCACAAGAGTCCAGAGGGTCATATGAGACGATCGAATCACAGCCTCATGTCTCATTCATACAAAGTCAGATTAAGGAAAAAATATCTAAAATTTAATGTCGGAAAAATGCGAAGATGCTAAATAATGATCCACAGCCCCTTGTTCATGTCAATGTGTTTGACCCCCTCAGAGTGTGGTTGTAAAGGAGGTCACTGTGACCCTCGTACCGGAGAGTGCCGTTGTCCCGATGGAATGAGTGGAAAACAGTGTGACAGTTGCTCACAGGAGCACAGCGTGCCTGTGGAAGATGATTATGACATGCACTGTGAAGGTATGCAACTCACACATGCACACACACGTACACGTACCGTTTTGTTTGATTGAGAATGAATGTGTTTGTGTGTTTGTTTGTGTACCTTACAGTCTGTGACAGCTGTGTCATCACTCTGTTGGAGGATTTGGAAAACATGAGCGATAGCTTCCACTTGGTAGCTAATCAGCTGAGGAATCTCAATGCCAGCTCCATGGCTTGGGCCCAACTGCAAAGTCTGAATCAGTCTACGGAGGACATTGCTGTGAGTGGACACACACGCAGTCACTTGTGTGGTTTCCATTGTCTGTCATAGTACTAATGGGCAATAAAAAATATCAACTTTCTGAAAATCCCTCAAACATGATATCCCTGTAAACCTGCAGAAGGTCATTTATCTTATCATTGAGCAAACGTAGTCATCAGTCTGGTCTGAGAAGAAGCATAGAGAGATTTGTGGATACACAGTAATTTCTGTTTAATTGTCAGAGAGCTAGTAGATGTTGGAAAGCTGCTCTATGTTTACTTCTGATCTTAATCTTGCAGGATGAGAGAAGTATTTTCTGACTTTTTAAACATTTGCCAATGTTTTGCGTAAAACTGGCTGTGGAAACACAGCTCAATGTTTCTGAAATGTGGAAGTCATATTGCAAGCAGATATTGTAGTAGACTTGTTTTCCATGATTCCAGCGGGCAATAGAGAACTACAACAGTACACTGGATGAGAGCTGGAGCCAGGCTGACATGTTGGAGACTGAGATCATGAACATTAACAATGACATCAGTGATCTGCAGAACAAGGTTTGCTCTCACTGACAGCAGCAACACACACTCTCACAGGCACTAAAAGCTGCTGTTTCTTCACTGTGCATCTGTGCTTACTGAGTGCTAACCGAGATGCTGTTGTGTTTCAGGCAACAGTGATGACAGACAGGGTTGATACCCTAAGCGACAATACCAATAACACACACCAAAGGGTGGAAGACTTGCTGTCCTTCATCAAGAACATGACCATGGATATAAACAGTATGTCAGAAAACCAGTCAGCTGGCAATGTCATCAATATCATCATTACTGAGTTTACTATCATAAATACTACACACAAAAATATCTGACACTCAGTGATTGTATAATTGTGATGCTGCTACATTAGAAGAGTTGCAAGTGTTTGAATGTAGATTACTATTTTAACAGTCTAACTTGTCTAAACAGATATGTAGATAGTAGTTAGAAATAGAAATCTAACTAGAGCTTAATAAGGATAATAATAAAAAACAATCAACTAAAAGCTTGAATGATATACAAAGCTCAATCAAAATTAAAACAGCACTCTCCAAAATGAAGTAAAATAAAAATCTAAATTGGTGGAAAATAAAAATTTGGTGTTCTATTGTTTAATTCCACAAATTTAACATGCCTCGCGGTGATTTGTGGTAGGTGTAGATCTCTGGGGATGACGGAATGTGCTGTAATGGAAATTTAAAGTGAGTGTGAATTAAAAAATTCAGCAATGCTGAAACTAAATTGTGTTGTTTTTTTAACAAAAAAAACAGCGTGAGGAACGTCACCAAAAATACAAATTATGTAGTTAAATTACCTTGCTTGCATTGTATATTGTAATATCCGAAATGATACTGTAGATGGGTACTAGCGCACATTGTAATACAATAATATCCTTCAAATATAATTGTGAAAACATTTCCTCTCCTCTCACTCCTCTGTAGAGCTTATATTGTCAGTGAACAAAACTTCACAGAATGAGACGGAGGCGGAGCAAGATGAAGGGGAGAAGCAGAGCAAGATTAGGGAGGTGGAGGCCATGCTGAGGGAGATGAGGTTCCGGAGCTGCGTGGGACAGAAGAAACTGGCTGACAAAGAAAAGGCAGAGGCAGAGAAATGTGAGAAACACATCCAGCAAGAAAAAAAATCTTCACTTTACACCCTTTCATAATTTTGCCACTCTTTGGAACCCAACTCCTTCCAGATAAACATATTATCAACAACGTATTTATATTTTTAATTTAGTACTGGTTGTACTCTTCCCACAGCTCTTACGTTTTAATCTGTTGTTCTTTTGCTTTAGAGTAATGCAGTCACCTTGCAGTATTCATTGCTAATCTGGCTTTCGCTCTCTCTATCTCCCCCTCTCACTGTCCCTGTGCCCTTGCTAGTGTTGGATCGGATCACCAAGGAGTTTGTTAATCGTCAGCTAAACAACGACGACTTGGCCAAGGCCATCAGAGAACGCCTCTCCCGCTTCAACTCTGAGATGATGGACCTCCGAGATGCCCTGAACGAAGCTGTGAACAACACGGCCAGAGCCGCAGAGATCAACAACTTAAACGAGAAAGCTCTGGAGGACCACAAGGTGTGCAACATTATCCCTTAGCAATAAATCTTTTTGTGTTTTTTTGTCTGTGACAGAGGTAACTGAAATGTTTCTCATCATATTTTCCCTTGTCAATTACTATGCTCCAATGGTCGGTCAATTAGTGTATTAAAACATCATCACAGAAAGGTTGTGTCTTGGCAATAATTCAAAGCTGACTTTTGGGCAACGTTCTAAAGCTGCAGCACATCTTACACACATCACACACGTGTGTCTCAATCACACTCTGTTTTCCATTATCTAAATAACCGTAAGTACACCAAAGAAAGATAAAGCTGCATCTCATCAATCTAAATGGCAAATCATCAACAAATATCCTGTGAAACATTCAGGTTGTGTCTTCACACTACTGCTAAACATATTCAGCTTTGTCACACGTTAAGCTAATGGCAAACATGCCAAGCATGAAGTGAAATGGTGTTGGTGGAGTAGCATCTCTGTAGTTTCTAAATAACACTTGTCTCTGTCAGAGGAGGATGGAGGACCTTCTGTCCAAGCAGCAGGAGGTGAACTCTCAGTTGCAGATGGCTGAAGATGACATAGCCCAGGTCAACGATTTGCTGTCCATAATGCCCGACTCCATAGAGGTTTGAGAAGACACAACACAAACACAATACACATTTCAGTCCTACCAAATCAGCTGGATCTGCATCCCTGACCTGCATCATATCTATCTCCCTCTGTCTGTCTCTCTCAGGAGTATGAGCGGTTGGCGGCTCAGCTAGATGGTGCCAGGATGCCCCTCGCTGAAAAAGTTCAGAACTTTGCTTCTGCCGACTCCAAAATCCCTCTTGTGGAGAAGGCCGAGCAGCACGCTGAGTTGCTGAATGCTTTAGCCATGAACCTTTCCAGGTACAAACACTCTGTTCTCACTCACAGTTCTTTACTTCATAGCCCAAATTTCATTGTTATTTGTTAATGCACTTCAATGTCTGTCCACAGTTTGATTACAGAAACTAAGAAGGAAGGACGTGTTGACGTAACTCAAGCTTACAACAAGATCTTTAATAGCATCAGGAAGGCAGAGGAGGCAGCCAACATGGCCAACAAGACTGCTACGGAGACACTGGAGGTACAAGATCATATCTGGCAGCATTAATGAAAAATTCTGGAAATATGTTGTGAAATTCAAAATCAAACAAATTAAGAAGAATAGAATGCTATGGACAATTGTTGTTAAATTTAGATGTTTTTAATGTAATCTTTCTTAACAAGAAAAGTTAAGGATTATTACTTGAAATCACGAGTAATTCTCTTAGGTTAATAATTTCTGTTGTAGCTTTGCAGTGTTTTTTAAGAGAACAATTGATTTGAATGTATTATTTTTTTGTGTTTCTTTGTATTTAGAATGTGAAAAACCAGAGCCTCCAACTGACTGCTGACATACTAAAGAACCACAGTATGGACTTAAAAGATGAAGTTGAACAGCTAAACAATGACGTCAACAATTGTAAACACGCACACACACTCACACACACACACACTCCAACGGTCCATTTCTTATCTACAGAGATCAATTAACAAAATAAAGTTTTGAGTTCTTGTGTGGAAATTAAATTATTGAGTGTTGGCCATTTTGACCAGGCTTTTACAGAGATAACTCATCCGATAAGAGTACGATTACATGATCACTTCATTTTAATTTTCATTGACTGTTGAATTTGACTTGTATTGAATCAGTTAAAATGTTTTCGATGCTGAAGTCATATTTTCTGCACAGACCTGAAGCCTCAACTGGAAGAAGCCAAGAAGCAATTGGAGGAAGCAAAAAGCAAACAGGATGAAGTGATGAAAAACCTGGAGACAGTTCAGAACAACCTCAACTTCACCTCAAGTACACACACGTTCAACACACACACACACACATACACACACGATCGATGAAATGTTTGTGATTATTTCATTGTTTCCACCCTTCTCTCTGTCACTGTCTACGATGAAAAGATGTGAGTCAGGAGATTGAGGAAGCAAAGCAAGCGGCTGAACAGGCGAACACGACAGCCACTCAGATCAACAATGCCCTGACACCCATCAAGGAACAGCTAAACCAATGGCAGCAGACCTACGGAGACGCCAACACCACCACTGATGACATCAACAATGCCCTGATGGAAGCTAACAAGACTGGTAAGCAGTGTGTGAGTGTGTTCATAGTAGTCCCAGCATATTCTTATAAAGTACCCATCAAAATAACTCTCTTCCTCTCTCTCTCTCTCTCTCCCTCTCTATCTCTCTCTCTCGCGCTCTCTCATGCTCTCTCTCTGCAGTGAGCATGCTCAGTGACACCATTCCTCTGCTCATGAAGAAGCTGGATAAGCTACAGAATCACTCAGCTCAGATGCCAAACATCTCTGAGAACATCAATCGCATTCGACAACTAATTGATCAAGCCCGCAAGGCTGCCAGCAAGGTACACACACACACACAATTCATTTGGTTGAGTTTAATATCATTGTAATTGTTTTGTCTCAACAGCTCTTTTATGTTTTGTTTCTTCCACCTTCTTCCTGCAGGTGAGCGTACCAGTGAAGTTTAATGGGACTTCTGGTGTTCAGGTTCGTACTCCCAGTAACCTGGCCGACCTGGCTGCCTACACCTCCCTCAAGTTTTACATCACGCTTCCAGAGGTGGTCCGGTCTCGGCGGCAGGATGATCCCACTAAACAGTTTATCCTCTACCTGGGAAATAAGAATGTAAGCATCACTTTGAAACAATATTTGATGTTATATTGTTAATAATTTTCCTCACTTAATTTCTGGTTGCATGAAATTTCATTATTGAATTTTTAGGTCTTGTAGTACATGAATGAGATGTTTCTGTTGTGTTTTAGTCCAGTAAGGAGTTCCTGGGCATGGCTTTGGAAGGAACACGGTTGCGATGGTACTTCAATATTGGAGGATCTACGGCCAATGTTCTAATGAGTGAAGAAGTCAAATCTAATGGGGATTTCAACAACGTGGTGCTGGAGAGGTTAGACACACGCACACGCACACACACATCGTTTTGTTCGTATATCCATGTTTCTTCATCTTTTTGTACTCTTGTTCATCTGTACAGTTGCATCCGTTTACTTCTGCTTCTTGATGTGTGTTCCCATATACAGTATGTAACCTCAAGTGTGTGTCACCTGTAGGATCCTTCAGTATGGCCAGATGTCCATATCCTCAGAAACCACTGAAGGAGACACAACAGTCACAAAAGCCTATGTGGAAGCGGGAGGAGACCAAGGACTTCTCAACCTCATGACTGATGACACTGTCTTCTATGTGGGAGGATACCCCAATACCTTCAATGTAAGAACCTTCAAAAGGGGTTTTCATGGTTTTGGTATAGTTGATTTACAAGGAAAACATCTTTTCTGTCAGCTGACATGGGTCAGAACACACAAGTACTGACTGAGCAGCCTCAGGAAGTAGTGATATGAGGCATATATTTTGTTTTTGTAATTGGGAAGGCTGCCAAAAAGCTGCTATGGTGAACTGCTAGGCTAATAAACTGGGAAATCTACAACTCAAGTTCTATTGTTGCTTGCAGGCAATAGGGTACCAAGACGTGAGTGGGCATAGACTGTGGGATCCCACTTCAAATCACGTTTATTTGTGCCATCAAATCTCAGATCCATTTCTGGCCATATTCCTATGTGGAAATCAGTCAGATAACTATCATATATCAGCTCTTTATCTGCCAGTGAGACTGTCATGACAATCTGTTTCCTCTGTTTAGCCACCTAGTCCACTCGCGCTGCCAAACTTCAAGGGTTGTATCGAGCTTGAGACTCTCAATGAGGAGGTGCTCAGCCTTTACAACTTTGAGAACATCTTCCAACTCAACACCACAGAGGAGAAACCATGTGGCAGGTCAGTGTGAAGTCGCACAAGTCCATTGCTGGATTTTTGCATTAAAATTTTCAGATTTTTTTAAACAAATGCATACATGTTGCCAGGGCAAAGCCGGTGCTGACTCAGCAATGGGTTAACGACGCAGCGTATTTTGATGGCTCGGGCTATGCTGAGATCACCTTCCAAGACGAATCACTTCGAATGCAGCGTTTCGAACAGGAAGTCAAACTGCTCTCCCATAATGGAATACTGCTCCTGCTGCAAAAAGGAGTAAAGACTCATCCATTCATTCTATTCTTTATCTATGAAATCATTCAAGCACTATAAAATGTATTCTCAATGTGTAACTTCTTTCTCGCTCTTTCTCTCTCTCTCTCTCTCTCTCTCTCTCTCTCTCTCTCTCTCTCTCTCTTGCTCACTCGCTCACTGTATCCCTCTTCCCCAATTAGGATCAGTTCATATGTTTGGCTGTGTCTCAGGGAAGACTAAAGGTTTTCTATGATTTCAATGGAAGTCTCATGGAGCTGGAACCTAAAGATCCAACATCCCCACACCTCAAGATCAGCGATTCCGACCCCAAAGCTGTAAGCCTGTGTTTTACTTCCTGTCCCTTTGCCAGTTGTGTCAGAACAAACAAGGGTAACGCTGTCCCGTCAGCATGACAGTATTTATGATTGTGTTTGAAATACATATTTGAAATACATAGTACTATTGTATATTCTGTATTTCACTATCCCGAAAACAATCCAGATGTAAATAGTGTCAAAACACTTAAATGGTCTGTATTTTCGTATAGTCAAAATACAATTCAAAACTCATTCATCCTAACATTTTGTCAAATTCTTCCCTCTGAATTACACTATTTATAACTCTAAGTTGTACTTTTATATGAATCTTTTTGTATAGTGTCACGGTAGGGAATAAAGTTTGTTAAAAAACACAACGAAACTCTAAAATTTCCAACAATCAACTTGAAAACTTCATCAGAGAACATGACCACTGAAAAAAATTGAAAAAGGGATAGATCCAAATATTTTCCCAATCTGTCCATAGTTACACCCACAATTTTCAATAGTTTTCAAATTTTAGCTGTACATTTGGTCCGCATAGGACCTCTGCTGACTTCAGCAACTGATGTGTATTGTTTGTGTGTGTATAGCTGGAGATCATCATCATACGGTCCAACACGGAGCGTGTGGTGGTGAGAAACAACCGCATTAACCTCTTCAACCACCTGTTCAGTGAGACAATACCTCCGTTCACCAACAGCTACTACCTGGGAGGAGTGCCTGAGGCCAAGATGCCTGAGAAGTGAGTGGAACACAGACACACCAACACACGCACAGCTATAAACACCTGAATTTACTGAAATTCTGTTCCTCTCCCTCTGCAGGTTGAAGGCTATGTTTCCTAAGCAGGCCTCTCTGAAAGGCTGTTTCAGGAACCTGAAGGCCATGAACTCTCACATTGACCTGAAGAGGATGAAGAGCTCTGGAGTCAGTTTCGGTTGTGCCAGTGACCTGCTGGTATGAGAGAGCTCTTTTTCATTTATGCCTTTATTTCCTTTATGAAAGAGGAATGTGTTGATGGCAGGGTGTAAGTATTTTAAGGTAGTTATTTTAACTGCATTATTGTCAATAACATTGACGATAATTGGCGTTCACAATTGCACACTGCGTCACAGCAGTATTTTCTCTTAATTGAAAGTTTAGGGTGTGTATTAATGTTTCATTGTCTCCTATTAATTCTATTATTATACCTGAGATCCAATTTTTTTAGCATTGCTTGTAAAGTTTAAATTAAATTTCCATGATCCTATTTGTTAAATTCAGTCATTCAAGTAAAAACATGGATGTTGCATCAGCAGTATATCCTCCAAAGCCAGGAAAAAAAGTTTTTTAATTTAGATTTTTTTTTTATTATAATAATTATATTAATAATAGAAGATATAATAATTGTGGTTGAAATTAAAGAATCATTCCTAAATAATTGTAATCAAATCACCTTGGGGCCAAAGATTCACATACCTGGTTCCAAGAAAATGATTATACATAGTAAATACTGTGCTGTGTGTGTCTGTGTTTTCCTCAGGTGGCCCGTGAGGCTCATTTTACTGGTCTGAGTTATCTGGATTTGGCTCCATCATCCGTTCCCTCTCTCAGGAACAACTTCTACGCCGGCTTTGGCTTTAGGACCGAACAGAAAGCCGGACTCATGTTTTACCACCAGGCTCAGGTGGGACACACAGACCTTCCTGTATATTATGTACAATGATTTATATCTTTTTTATATCTTTCATTCGTTCTGTCTTTTATGGGTACACAGGTTATTGAATTTCATGTTATTTTAAAGGTTTAGTCTTTCTCTTTTTTGCTGATGTTTCAAATAAGCTAGGCCTGTCCTATACAAACGCATTTGTTTCTTTATTTGTCTATCTTTGTTTTGTAGTTTCTGTTTCTGTTATTTTTCTATTATGTTATTTATACTATTATTGTTATTTATCTCTTTCTGTCTCTCGCTGTCACTCTCTCACAGCTTTCATGTTTTCTGTCTCTCTATCGCCCACACCTTGATTATAGTACCAAAATATTGTTAATAAAATGATATAGATCAATAAAATGTTAGCATTGTTCTGCTGGATTTTCCACTCATTTTTCACTCATCGTCCTCGCCTGTATCTGTGTTGCATTTGTGCAGGATGGAGTGTGTCAGGTGTTCTTGGATAAGGGTCATGTGGTGGTGAGAGCTAGTAACAGTGAAATTAGGACACAGAAGACTTACAACGATGACAACAGTCACTACATCGCTTTCTACAGCAACGCCAACGGGTAGGACAATGTTGTCACTGTCTGTCACAGATCGGACCATTAAGTTTCTCATAACGCTTATATTTAATTCTGTACATATTTAGATTTGATATTATGACATTTTGTATTTAAACAATCGCTGGTACTGCAAAAGACCTGAAAGGGCCAATTAATCTTTCTTATTATTATGTCACCGCTAATTTGCTCTGTTTTGATTTGTTCACTTGTTGTTCATTTGTTTCACCCTTCAGGATGCGTCTGTACATGGACGACATGCTGGAGAAAGGAAATGAAGGTGCCAGGCTGGGTGGTAGCGGCCGAAACGTGTTGACCTCAGCTGGCAGCACGTTCCTTGGAGGAATGCCTGACCAAACGCTCGGCAATCTCACTGGATGTATCAGCAATGTCTTCATAAAGAGGTGGGTGGAGGTCTTCAAGTGGCAGTTTGCTTCAGGCATTGTGGAGGTGGAAGGAGGTGGGGACTCCCTCTCCATCAGCAAAATCAGGGTGTCCACAAAGTGTTAAGCCTTCCAACTCCAGAGAAGTGAAAGTGAAACTATGCTGTCACACCTTTATAGTAGTGTATAAGTTAAAAAACACAAAAACACTCAGAAGACAAATAGAATAGAATAGAATGAATTATTGTCATTGTATAGGATACTACAAAGTTAGTATTGCTTCCCCTGATTAGCGCAATTTAAAAAGACAATGACTGTGCAAAAAACAATCTCAACACACACAAGTGTTTCTAAGTTTACTTTCTGACTGGGTCAAGGACAGTCAGACAAAGATGAAGGAATAAAATGTGACCTTAAATGTACTCAAATCAACCTCTGTGAAGTGTCAGTCTACCGTTTACATGTCTGTGTTTCATGTCTCCAGGGAAACGAGTCCTCAGATGGTCCTGAACCTGATGAAAGCAAAAGAGAATGTCAATGTTCCAATGGACTGTCCTGCTGCCAAAAAACCTCAGCAGATCCTGGCCGCTGCACCCAAACACAACAACAAACCCAAGGTACACACACACACACACACACAGAAACTTAACCACCTAAAAACCACAGTTAAGTAAAGATCCTCTGTCACTCTCTGTCCGTGCAGGGAAAACATAAGAAACCATCAAGTCCTCGTAGTCGTAATACCAGAGAATCGTGCCAGGGGGAGCTCTCTGCTCAGGACAGCGGAGCAACGCACTTCAGTGGCTCCACACACAGCTACCAGAGATACGACTCCTTGCCCAGCTCTTTCAGCTCCATGTCAGTTTCTTGACCTCTCTGCCTTTTTGTCTTTTTCAACATTGTTTGTGTGTGTGTGCATGTTGTTGAACCTATGGCTCCTCTCTGTCTGCAGGCCTCACATCTCTTTAGCTTTGCGAGTAAACTCATCAGATGGTTTGGTGTTCTATTCTGCTGGAGGACAGAGGGGCGGAGCTGTGATGTCACTCAGCATGTCGGATGGCCACCTGCTGCTACTGTTAGATGGAGGGAAGAGGAAAGTCAGCCTGCGCAGCCGCAGAAAGTACAACGATGACCAGTGGCACACGGTGAAGCTGCACACATGATCAGATCAAGACTGACTCCCAGTCTCTGATGTTACAGCAGGTGTGTTACCCATAATTCCTCTGTGTGTGTCTCTGCAGGTGTTTATAAAGCGTGAAGGAGAGAAGATGAGTCTGATTGTGGATGGAATCAGTGCTCAGTCTAAGAGAATCCCTGGGGGAGGGAAGAGTCGTCTGTCTGGGCCTCTGTATGTGGGAGGAGCTCCGTCCAAACTCACGGTAAAAGAAATACACTGCTGCCAAACAGCCAAAACCTGCATTTCTGTTACAATAGTGTCACACATAACTCAACAGAATTCAACAGAAAAATTCCCATGTCGTGTTCTGTTGTTAGATGACATCAGGGCATTTTTTTAGTTTTGCCACGCAGCAGCTATGCAGTGCTTAACCGGTGGAATTTGGATCTGGAGTATCGCAGACGTTTGACAATTGTATGTTCAAAAATACGTGATGTTCATGTTGACATTGCCCGTCGTGCAGGCTTATTTCTGTGTATGTTTCATAATTTGACTCGTAGACCAGTGGTGTAAAATAACAAAGTAAAAATACTGATATAAGTATGTTTTAGGAGACATTATACTTAAGTAATGGAGACTTTTAATAACTACATATTTGAAGGAATATCTAGAAAAATCTATTCTTTTATTTCACTGAAATGAACTTTAAAATGAGTGATGTTTTCAATATGCAAAGTGGGAGATATGAAATATTTTGGTTGTTCTTGAAAGTTTGATGTTGGTAATAGTTATAGCAATTGTACTATTAGCTTCGATGGTTTTAATCAGTTGGAGTTATCAGTGAATTTCAGTGAAAATCAATTTTATGTCAAAATGCATCCATTGTATTCTATAGTCTGGACTCAGTATGTCCTGTAAGACAGTCTGTGTGTCTGCGTCTTTTAGGCCCCGGGCTCAAGTGGCTTCATAGGTTGCATGAAAGACCTGAGGCTGAACGAGGCCCCTGCGGGAAGCCCCACCTACAGCCAGGGGGCAGTAAACTGCTTCCAGAACCCTCTACATCCTGGAGTGTACTTCTCCAGAGAGGGAGGACACATGGCCATAGGTAAAGACCAGAATTCCTTTGTTTATCAGTCACACGATGTCCTGCTATGCTTGGTTCTGACCAAAGGTTTTCCCTGTTTGCAGACGACTCATTGGTTCTAGGTCGGGATTTGGAGGTCCAGCTGGAGGTTCGACCCATCTCTGACTCTGGGTTGCTGTTGCATGCTGGGACATCGACAGACCACCACCTCAGTTTGGTTCTCAACCAGGGAGAGGTGAAAAACGAAAACCTGTTAAATCTGAAATAATAGATAAAAGAGGAAGCAGGGTATAAAGGAATGTTTATGTTCCTCATATGTTCGTATGAATGCAGGCTGAATGATAGTGTTGGATTTCACAACTTAAATGTCCAAGTTGAGAACGCAAGTTAATAATAGTTAATAATAGTAACATATAATAAACATCAAGCAGCACAAATGTAGATTCACTGGCTTCTCCATATGGCAGATACAGGTCAGCAGCAAATTCAAAATCATGCTTTGTCACCTGATTCCATTTCACTGCAACATCCAAGACAAGACGTTTCTTTAATTAATATTTATAAGCAGGATATACGTGTTTTAAGAAAAAAAAATTTTAAATATAGAATTGCTTACAAAAATGCAATACACGTATAGGCAAATAAATATCATAATATTATATTCCTACCCTTTGTGTTGATCCATTTAGTTCTGTCTTTAAAACCTGTGTGTCTCTGTGTGTGTATAGGTGATAGTGTCAGTAAACAATGAGAGTGGAGTGTTTTCTACGTCCTTCACCCCTGAGGAGCCTCTATGTAACGGGCGCTGGCACACAATCACAGGCAAGTTCAAGAACAGAGCCTAAGAGTGTGTATGAAATCACAATACAGGCGCTTTTCCTCCTGATTAGAGAAACAACAAACACGCCACACATCACTACTTCCTGTAGCCTCTCCATCAGACCTGGCACTTCGCTTTCCCCTGTGTCAGCTGAAAGAAGTGACGTTTTCCTCCTTCTTTAACTGTATCTATTGTCCTCATGGTGCTGATATCATGTTGATGTGTTGACAAGGTGTTTGTGTGTGTTTGCAGTGATAAAGAAGAGCAATGTCCTGCAGCTCCATGTGGATGCAGCAAGCGAGCACAGTGTGGGCCCTAAACAGAGCCGCTCAACACGGGCCAAACAGACGGTTTATCTGGGGGGTGTGCCTGGTGAGTACACACATACTACTTAATATGTATCTGTCCCTAATGTGATTAAGTTTTAGACTCTACATACATGGACCCAGTAAGAATATACTCTCAGATTACACATGATGAGTTGAGTCCGTTGAAGAAAAGCTATTTACACGCCTGAATAAATCTGTTTACAATCACATAATCCAGATCTGTTACTCAGAGTACACATATTTGGATTAATGCTGATTTCTTTCACATTTTAATATTGTAATATCTGTGAGCACACCATAATGTGTACATTCAGTACATTTACTTGCACACTATACTCAAAATGAGCAAAGCCAGTTGCACTTACATCGATTAATGCTGATTTCAATCTAATGATCTTTCTCTCTGCTTATACAAACTGTTTCCAATGAGTGCTGTAAAGCTTCCACCTCTAGCAGTAATAGATCAATTCTTTGTGTACTTGAAAGAATCTTAATTTTCTCAACCCATATTTTGGTAGTCAAACATATGGAATTCCCCAAATACATAATACACGAACCTAAACAATCGGTTTAAGGTAGAGACACTTCTCTGACATTTGGCAGGTGCAGAAAATCAATTTATCATCCATTTTCTAATTCTCCTCCACTTCATTTTAACATGCTGTTCCTGTCTGTGTCCACTAGATGGCGTTGTGGTGCCTGGTTTACACACTGGCCTCTCGTCCTTCCACGGCTGCATTCGCAGAGCCACAATTAATCACAGAGCGGCCATGCTGTC
>OMNV01016257.1:99387-131083 GCA_900303265.1 Brotula barbata | reverse complement strand
CAAGCCACTGTCTTTACACGGAGCTGTGGGGACACACGGCTGTCCACAAATGTAGCGACACGCACGCACACGCACACGCACACACACACACATACACACAGTCTTATTCTCACATTCCCAGATACAAATCACTGGTGGTGGGTGTCATGTTACTGTAGCTAATTTAAAAATATATATATTTATTTTCTATTTTTCAGAAATATGTGTATTTTTATTTTTGTCTTCACGTTAATATTACCAGATTGTTTATGTGCTACAAGGTGCTTAGTGATGTAGAGATGCGCTGATACATCAGACTTAACAGAGGTGCCAAAATCAC
This sequence comes from Brotula barbata, assembly GCA_900303265.1. NCBI lineage: Eukaryota > Metazoa > Chordata > Actinopteri > Ophidiiformes > Ophidiidae > Brotula > Brotula barbata. The sequence continues at coordinate 130,764 of OMNV01016257.1, read as the reverse complement.
AACATATCACCACTAAAGATAAACCTAAAGATAAATTAGATAAACTAAAGGTTAATTGACTTTCTTTGACTACCTTTTCAGATGAAAAAAAATTCTCCTGTGTATTGTTGAGCTGGTAAAGGATCAGGTTGGAACCGATCACGGGGTTTCTCCAATCATTGGCCAAAAGATTGCAGAAAACTCAGCCTTTACCACTTCCAGGTCACCATAGACTTAACTAATGTAGGTAAAAATATGACTGTAAAACAAAAAATCACAAACTTGTAAGAGCAAGCAAAATCAGTAATCGTGTGACAATAGGGTGGCACAATGTGTCACTTGCAACCGTTTGCTTCAATGATGATAAGAGACCAGATTGCTAGGAAATTAAAGTATCTTGATTGGGCTGACTTCTAGATTCAGATCATGATTAGCACATTTCCTAAACTTTGGCTTGATCCTTTTTCACTATATTTCCTGGTCTGGAAAAACATTCTTAAATTCCACACAATAACTGAGTTCATCCCACATTGATAATGTTGGTACACTGAATGTTGCAGTGCACCAACAAGAAAGAGATGGGCAGTGTTTCCTGCAACAGAGACTGAGATCAACACCTGCAGGTGGACATAGGTACATTGATTTTCATGGAGCTTTCAAGAGACTCAGTGAGAGCAAACTGGACACACCAAGGTTCCAGTCTTCCATATAAGACTCCATCTCAATGATGAACAGCAGGCGAACAAAGTTTTAATTCTATGTCTGGTTCCAAAGTTATTACCTTAGTACCTTTGTCAAAGTGTCACCATCAGGTTGATCGAAGTTTCTTTTTTGCGTTAATAATGAGGTCACCTGTCCAAGTTTAACTTCCATACTCATTTATTCATAACTGAATTTTAGTAAGAATGAGCCAATTATACATCAAAAACTGCAAGGAATAACACAAAGATTGAACTTTGGTCCAGCTCAGTTGGTGTACGTTACTCGGGATTATTTTCTTCCCATGTGCTGAGTTCACATCTTCCAGTTTCTTCCTGCAGGTTTTGTATTTTCTCATTGTTCTGTCTGTTCTTTTGTAATGCAAAATATGTGAAACCAGTATGAACTATAACCACTTATAAAAAATCTTTCACAGTAAGAATAAGCTGTCCTCCCTCACCCCCCACCCCAATGTGTTGTAAATGTATTTCTGTATTAATAAACGAATCTCTTTCATACAAACATCTGAACAAAGTTTTGTGTGCTAACATTTTTTAATTAAGAAGAAATCACAACAAAGCCTCAAAAGCATCAGGGCTGATTCAGACAGTCTGCATTGTGGTATAACAAACTCAAAATACAGAAAAAAAAACAGGAAATTTAGGCAGAATCCACACGTAACAAAACTCCTCTTCAATCACAAACCGACCCTCAGAATAAAAGCAGGGCGGTGAACAAACACTGTCCTGAGTGTTGCCTTTGGTGTGAGAAATCAGAGATGATGGAGAAGACAAGGAAAGAGAAAAGGATCAACAGTGGAGGCTCTGCAGATGGACCTCTAATCCAGACTCATGTCCTCATCGTCCTCTTTCTTCTCTTTAGCATCTCCTTTCATGCCCTGCATGGCTCTGGCAAAGGCCTCCACATCTGAGGAAACGTGAAGATGTAAGGACAAAGAAAAGACAGGAAGTCAAAATAGGCAAATAACCACAGGCTATTCTTGCTCTAGCAGATGGTCCACATGCAATGAATCATTTCAGTTTGGTTCCCTTATCATTACGAGAGTGCACTTGAAATGATCTTAAGATTAAGGGTTAGCAGGCTCCTAAAGAGAAAAAATTATCTGAACATGCAAAAACTAACAAGGAATTGTGATACCCGGGTTCACACAGAGGAAGTCAATCTGCAATGTAGTTAGCTATAGTGCAGCTAACATAGTAGAGTAGCTTGGCTACATCAGGACTACTTTAAATCATGATCGCCTAGGAACTTGAAAAACTACAGGTGTCACTATGTGTGTGCGTGTGTCACCTCCTCGATTGGCAGCATCCACAGCTTCTGCTGGCAGACCGAACTGACTCATGAGGGGGCCAAGCTGACCCGAGGCCAAGGCACTGCTGAACATACTCATAGACTGTAGGTGGAGACAAAGTCCGTGTCTTTAGATATTCACTGGATTTAAACACCATTCAAACTCGACTTTATTTCCTCTTCTCACCTGTTGGAACTGTGGTGAATTCAATGTGTTCTGGATCTCATCAGTACTCTGTAGCAAACTTTCTCCACTGGGGAGGAACGGCAGCAGCCTCTGCTGAACTTCAGCATTAGTCAGGATGGGTGCCATCATCTCTGGTGTGCAAACACTTGCTAGGTCCACTACAGAACAGGAGGAAGTTCTTGTTAGTAATAATAAAGAAAGAGAGAACAGTAGTTTATTGATCCCCGTAGGGCAACTTGACCCATCCTAACTATGGGGAGCAGTGAGCAGCACTCCCATGCACAAGCAAACACAAACACACACACATTTACTTTTCACAGTGGCATTGTGGTAAAGCACTGTTGCCACACAGCAAGACGGTAGTGGTTTCGAATCCTGGGGTCGACCTCCACACCTTTCTGTGTGGAGTTTCCATGTTCTCCCCGTGTCCACGTGGGTTTCCTCCATGTGCTCCGGTTTCCCCCACGCACAAAAACTTGTACGTTAGGCTAATCACTCCTGCCATTGCTCTTGACCAAGGCACTTGGCTAGTGAAAGTGATCAACCTAAGGTAGATGTTTTCGTGGCTTGGAGGAAACTCCACACAGAAAGGTGTGGTGATCACCCTTGGGACTCGACCCTACAACCATCTTGCTGTGAGGCAACAGTGCTACCCACTAAGACAGACAGAAATATTACAGATCATCACTTTTCTTGTTGTAGTCTCACCTGCTGCACCTTGTGCAGCACCCACAGCAGGGACGTTCATGGTGGCGAGGATGCTCTGAAGGTCACTGAGCTGGATGGGCTGGTGAGAGGAGGGGCTTCCTACGGAGGCAGGAGCCACAGGGGTCTGGGCTGAGGCTGTGAATGATAATCACAAAAAGGTTGCAATGCAAGAAGCTGGCATTCATGATGTTCAGGAAGTGTTTGTGTGAAGTAAGTCACCGACATTGTAAGCTGTAGTAATTTCTGTGGTATTCGGCATTCACTCACCACGTCTGTAGAGTGGACCTTTGCGGATCCATAAAACATATTTTTAAAGCCTCTGAAAGTTATGAGTTTAGTATCTTATGACATTTGACCCTGAGATGTCTTATGTTTTCATGGATCTTGATCCTATTGACAGTTCCTGGTACCAGCTCACATCAGTTGGCAAACTGTACCATGTCATCCCAGGAAATGTTGTAAGATATACATTCATTGTGAGGAAAGTAGGGATGCGCTGATGCCATGTTTTCACTTCCCATATTGATACCAAATACATGTCTGAGTATTGGCTGGTAAGTAGACTGACACGGCACCCTTATACTATTGGCAAATTCAGAAGAAACATTTAGCTTTCTTGTGGTTTGCTTACAGTTACGGTTAGTAACGTGTTGTAGAAGCATAATTTGTTGTATTTGTAGAAATCATCTTAACATCCTGACAGCAGTCAATACATTTTTAAAATCCTGTATCTGTAGCACAAGTAATACTGAAATAAACCCATCCAATCATTTTATTCGGACCAAATCAAATGATTGGACGGCTGACCTGCCTGTTAACTACATATCAGTCTGTGCATGCAGTTTGCCCATCTACTCAATGTGAATTACCAGATTCTCATTCAGAGCGTCGCAGAGTTTTCAACAACGATAATCTTGGGTGTTTTCCAGGGTACATGTGCAAATGCGTGATCTGTGTGCGCATGCTTTTAGTAGTAGTATGCATGTGTTTTCAGCGGTGTGTGTGTATGACATTATATTTCTGACTTTTATTTCAACCAAATTCGCAAAATTATTATTACAGATAATTTGAATTTGTAATTTTTCCCTAATACTCCGTTGTATGATTGAGACATGAAGTTAAGTTCCCCAACTCATTTAAATCGTCCTCCCGCAGTTCCAGAGCAGCCCATCCAATGGCTTGCAGAGAGTGGCAAGTGAATGCCACACTTCTCCTGTATGCTCCTCTTTAATAAAATGTCAGTGACTTAGTTTGAACATAATTTCTCCCAAATCATGAAATTCAATGAGATCCTGCAGTGTGTACGAGAGATGATGTATAAAGGATATTAAGTATTTATATATACGTGGTGTGGAGGGAGCGACCCCAATAGGAGAGACAGCAGAAGCAGCAGGGGTCACTGGGGTGGTGGGAGCCTGGGAGGAGCTCAGTCTGGGAGTTGCACCTGTAGAAGGGGTGGCTGCTGCTGATTGGCTACGGGAGCTGGAAGGAGAGGGGAGACACAATGGGGATGGAAGAGGAAGGCTAGATGTTCATATATGGATGAGTCTTTAGTTCAATAATTTATATATTCTGGATGATTCTGTTTGCATGTTAATGATGCCGCTGCGTGTTGGGGGTTGTGCTGTACCTGGATGAGGAGCTGCTAGTTGCTGGTCCTCCACTTCCCAAGAGATTGGCAAGTCCTGGTCCTGCTAAGGCTCCCAGACCTCCTTACACAAACAGAGATTAATCAAAAATAGTCCCAACTGATTTCATGATCTTCATTTAAAGGAAGTAATGTCACCATGGGCGAAGAATACACAGAGAATCTAAGAAAGGGAAAATGGAAATAAACTCAAACATGTCACTCACCAAGTCCGCCCAGACCTGCTGGCCCAATCAGCTGCATTAGCTGGTTGTGGCTCATATTTCCCAGCAGGTTCTGTAGGCCGCCCTCTCCTCCGAGTGCCGACAGCTCGTGGCCACTGCTTCCTCCACTGCCTGGGGCGCCAGGAATGGGAGGGTTGTTTAAGTACTCATTCACCTTACGACAGTACTCCTCATCTTTGTCTGTCTTTGGCTCCTGATTGGAAGAATGTAAATAAATTCTTAAGGTTCAACAACATATCAACCAATGACAACAAATCTCATCTTCTTCTCACCTGCATCCAGAAGAACAGTCTCTTGGATCCAGCCTTGAACTTCAGCACATAGACCCGTCCGGTGGTGCACTGGGCCACCCTTTTAAATTCACAGTCATCAGGAAAGATGATCAGATCCTGAAAGATGAAACACAAAGTATAAAAAAACGAATCAACTACAAAGAAAGAAAGGTTGATTCGAAACTCTGCTAGAACAAATCACTGTCAAGCAATTTATGTTCCAAATGTCGGTCAGTCATGTTGAGTGAAAACCTCATGACTTAAAATGCAAAACAACACTGTCCCGTGCTGTGAATTACAGTGTGATCCAAGTGGTTTAATGTGTACAAAGCATTAATGGAACCAATGTAGCCACAAGACTGTAGCTCTGGAATAAAGGCACAGTGCCCTCAGCTGCTTGGAGCGGAAGGCTAAAGATTCCACATGTTAAATCTAACATTAAAATAAAAAATGTTAATTAGACTCCTCCTGACTTATTGGGTTATGAAGAATTATATTGGTCAATAGCTTAAGGCGTGTTAGTATAGGATGAACCAACACAACCAATGACCAAAGAAGAGAAGCACATAATACATGTGCCAGTGTTCAGCTTACAGCTAAGACACTGTCTGTGCTATCAACTATCAACAGCACCTTGAGAATCACAATTTACTGAATTAAACGACATCAAAAACAAATTTTACCATCGCCAGAGCAGTCTTCAACTATGATATTTTAAAACCTACAAAAGGGTAGAAAGGTTTCTCATGGTTTTGTGGTATTATATTGAATGCAAACCCTTCAACTGAAGTTAATAATAACACTCCAACTGTAAAAATTTTACCCACATGGCTGAGACTACACAGACGGTCATTTACTCACATCATCCACATTCCCAGAGGTCCTGTCCTTCCAGCAGAAGTGAATTAGGGAGTCATCGGACTGCTGGACGTATACCGTACCTTTACGTTTGTCTGGAGTCACCGTGTTGCCCTTCAGGGTCATTTTACCGGCACGAAACTCCACCAGGTACTTGCTGGAGCTTCCCCTGGAGCCGCTCACCAAGCTGGGGAAGAGAGCGCCAGACGACATCTTTAAACGTCTGTGCTGATCACCTGAGGGAAAATGAGAGAAAAGCATCACATGACTCAGGCTGTTCACTGTGATAAGATTATAACATGTTGGTCAGAAAACAGGAGCTTGGCCAGTGCACTGAAAAGAATTACAAACATCTGATAACTTACTTGATGTAATTCAGGAGTACTGTGCAAGCACCATAAAGTACAAGGATGAATTAAGAGTTTTTAAAGGTATTAAAAATGCAACTGCTAAACATTGCAGTTTTCATGGTTTTGTGATCAGTATAGAAAATGTGATAGTAAAGTATTAACTGAGACAAAACAGGGCAGACAAACATATATTTTGGAACATGATAAAAAAACAAGTTACTAAAATTTCAGATTAAAAAGAATTCAACTAATTCAACTCAATTAGTTTATTCCGAGAAATTCACACATCAGTGAGCATAAATGTCGAATTTTTATTCCCGTTATACATGATACATTGTATTGTTAATGGATTACCAATGTGAAAAGGCTGATTAAATTTCTCCTTTACATAAAGTGGACTCAAATATCAATTAATTTAGCGCGGTTTAAGGAGTTTTAAGTTACACACTCATCTATTATTTGCGTCAAAATTATAACATCAGGTACTACTACTGTCAATATTAATCTAACAAGTGCAACTACCTTTCGAAAAAGTACCAGATTTTCTTCAGTATTACGACTCGATTAAAATCAGTACATGGATAACAGCAAAATAAATTTACAGACTGAAAGAAAGTTATTTCTGTCTGAATTTACAGCGGTATTGCATAGGTGTCATCGGGTATCTCAAGTTACGAGACGCTAGCCGGGTTAGCTTCTACACTATAGGCTATCTGGTTGTTTGCCAACGCGTTTTCACATATACTATACTTTTAAGATATTGAACAAGACAAATGTATTATGCGTTTAGTGTCTCACATTCACAGTGACACGGTTAAGTGTTTGAAGAGCTTCTCAAAACTGGGCGAACAAAAGTAATAGTTAGCTCTCTGTGGTATCGCCTGTCATTCTGACTGTCATGCTAACATTAGCCCATGACTTGGCTAAACTGACGACGGTCGGCGGAAAAACTTTAACAATCTAGCTCACGCCTTTGACAGTTTTACCACAACAACAACAAGGTTAATGTCGTTGGGTCTTTTGGTCTAAGACAATGGGCAAAAATCCTCAAATTATGCTTGCATACCTGAAGTTTTGTTTTCAGAGTTGTGGAGTTTCCTTCGGCTTTTCTCACTTTGAAAGAACAACAACAGGATTTCCGCTTCTAACCCTTCACAATAAAATACCATTTCAAACGTAAACCGACTTTTTCTTGCTAAAAACGGCACAAAACCTCACACGTTAGAATACTTTAAGGCCTTAAACATTGGTCAATTAACTGATAGTTAAGTACACATAGTTAGGGGTTATTTTAGGATTTTTGATGACTTTAATGATTTTTTCACATTAGTGATAAATTAATAATTGCATTCATTGTGGAAAGCCGAATTTTCATATATCTAGATAAGCAATGATATTAAATAATTTCAATATCCCTTTTAATTAACCTTTTTTAATGTATGTAGTTTTTTTTAAATTTCTGGATGTGATGGGTATTATTTTATATAAAATGATGAAACTAATATATTTGTTATCTTTGGAAACTTTGGGCTTTTCATTAAAAATAAAAATAAAAATATGGCGGTATAGATAATCTATTGATAGATGATTTTTCTTCTTTATGTCGGGAGTGTCTGCTGCCAAAGGGGGCGAGCTGAAGCAGTGGAGGTGGGCGTGGCTTTACTGCTTGTGCTCGGCTTGGATTGACAGCTCGCACTGTCCCGGTTGTGTAGCCGTTAGCTGCGAGTCCTCACTACCGGCTGTCTTATGGTATAACGGCAGAAAGCGGAGCTGTACTGGGATGAGAGCATTGTTATCAATTAGGCACACTTAAGGTGGAACCCGGTGAACAACGCAGCCCACAGAGTCCGAGGGAAACTGGTAAGTAACACCCCGAGTTAGCTGGCGGACTCTCATTAGTCAGCTTTGCCGTCCTTGGATTAGTTAGCGAGCTAAATGCTAGGTTAGGCTAACAAACATGGATGTTGTGTGTTCCTCTGATGCCTGGAGATTATCCGCTTTAACCACGGTTTGATTCCTGAGACGACCGGTATTTTCTAGTTTTGTTGCCAACCCTGGAGTCCGCCGTGACAGCCAGCAGAGGTTGGTTTCAGATGAGACAGAAGATTCAGAGTTTGACTCGGATTGACTAAGACAGCGAGGATACTCGAGGATAAAGCTGGATTTACTATCCGTGTCAATTTGGGTTTGATCCGTTGGACTGAAAGGGTGTGATCTCAGACTTAATGTCTGTTTGTGGAAATGCTGCCTGAGACTGGTGCAACTTCTCCTCTAGTTCGTCTCTGATACACACACACACACACACACACACACACACGATCCAGACCTGACTTGAGTTAGATTTCGATTCGTGGCTTCCTATTCGCTATTTTCAGGTTGTTTTTCTAATTGGAAGTTACCGGGGGTCTGTGGGTACAGTACAGTTTTTAGTATTCTTGTGAAGTTGTAGTGTTTGGGTAAGGCGTTATCTACAGCCTGCACATTAATGATTACGTGTTTGTTATTATTTTCTATGGACCATTTGGTCTGTAATAAAGTTTGATTGTAATTTAATGTAAAAGTGCGAAAGTTATTTTACGTATTCATAGAAAATCCACAGAGAAACAGGGATTCATTTGGCCTCATCAATCAGATTCATTACGCTTGTATTTGTAGTTACTGCCGCTGCAACACACGTTCTGTACATCTGAAACATTCTTTATCACATTAATGTAAGCTTTTGTCATCAAAACCATTTTTTCATATCTACTGCAGTCTTTTCAGTGTTAGAAATACACAGGTCGCCCTTTCTTGTTACAAAGTCAATGTATGTTTCATGAATCTTAACAGGAGCGACAGTAGTGTTTGAATTATACTGTATATTTTAAATTTTGTCCATACCTGATTGGTTCTCAGTTTTCATAATTAGAATTAACGATTTGCAAATTTGAAATGGATTGAAAAATTGTTATTAAACACTCAATGTGTATGGTTTAATTAGTCTAACTGCAGCTGTATTGATATAGACCTGTATTTATCTTTTTATATGGACTGAGTGTATACATTGAATACATGTTTGACAGAGCTGAAACATGGTTTTTAAGTAAGATATCAATATGTGAACAGAAACTCATCCTTCTTGTGTGACTTGTATCTATCTAGATTGTTTTGCAATGCGACGAATCAGCTTTATTTATACGAAGAAATTGTCCCTTGTCTTTAGCAGGGCAAACGTAGGTTATGTGGATGTATTTTACGCACTTCTAATGGAAAAGAAAATGTTTATATCTACGCTTGGAGGGCGGAGATTATTCTGTCATGCTGTCATTCTGTGATGTTCATTCTACTACGCATGCGCTAATGTCAGAGAGAAGACAAGACGATAATGGCTGATAAAGGCCTGTACAGAGCAACAGTTGATTATTTATGCTATTAAAATAATCCTGTATGAATAGAAATATGTAATCAAGTTGCATATCTGAATAGAAGATTCATTTTTGTTTTGTTACTTGCAAAACTTTTATTGCACTTACAGTACCATCACAGGGGTAGTCGTCCACTGGAGTACTTTACCTAGCTCTGTGTGTGTTTGTGGAGCGGCCAGGGAGAAAAGCAGGACCAAAACAGAAAAAAGCAAAACAGAAAAAAAAGAAGGAAGGAAGGAAGGATACTTTATTGATCCCTGTAAGGAAATTAACTCTGCATTTTACCCATCTTCAATGAGGAACAATAGGCAGCACACACATGCACATGCGAACACACACACACACAACGGCGCCCAGGCACCAACTCCACATCTTCCACCCTACCTTGGTCAGGGGTAATGGCAGGAGTGATAAGCCTAACACACATGTTTTTGTGGGTATGGGAAACCGGAGCACCTAGAGGAAACCCACGGAGACACAGGGAGAACATGCAAACCCAAAAAGCTGTGAATTGTATTCATGTCTAGATCCATGTCCGTACATTCAAAGGCTCATGGACCTGACATGTTAACAACAAATATATCCAAAATGCTTAATAAAAAATCTCAAAACAATGTCAGACAAGTAGTTCAGATATAAATATCCTGAAAGTCATGAATTTGACGTGATGAAAGTGAACAGCAAGTCTCCAGCAGCCAAGTTGTCCGTGAGTTATATCACATCAGAATCAAATTATTTTATTTCCCAAATACTGTGGCAATCCAGGAAATGTTCCTTAAAGCATATTACATTTGTCTCAATTAGTTGGTTCGTGTGAGAGCTGAGAGGATAGTGTGATTGTAGGATGATGTCATTGGTATGAGCTCCTGCATGAGTAGTCATCACTGACTCATATCAAAGCCAGTCACAGCAAATCGGGTTATACCGTGGTAATAAACCAGCAGTGGGTCAGGCAGAGAGATTACAGTAACTCTAGGAAAGTGGGGGTCACACGAAGGTTATTCTACGGCAACGGCTACTTTTAACAACAAATTCATATTATCAACAACTTGTTAAGCGACTTGTAATTGCTTTTTACAAGAAGGCGACAAATATTACAAAACTGATTTTTTGACTTAGATTAGCTTGTATCTGTTGTCTGTAGTCAATCTGGGTTTGCCTGTCCTGACTGTGGTAAACCAAAAGTCATCCCCCAGCAGCTGGAATCCCCAGTGTGGCTTATTGCTATTGCTGTTGCTATTGATATGTGGTCTTAACGTAGTAGATCAACTGGGTTTGCTGGGAACAGCTGAAAGTATGAGCCTCCATGGTGGATTTTGTAATAAGCAAAACTCTGAAAGAAACAGACCTGTGACCTGTATGTAGCATGGCCATTTCTCCCCTTGTAACCTAAGAATTTACAGCCTAATAAGATTATGGCTATAAAACCATTAGAAAAATTAATCGCTATCAATTGTGTGCTTTTGTGTAGTTAATTTTGATAAATTACAAATTAACTGCTTATTTTCTATTTATGATCATTTTACCCAATTGAAAGATTTTTCAAGTGCAAATTGGACAAAATAGTCTTTGTCCCAATGTATTTATCAGGAAGTTCAGCTGTTATAGAAGAGCATTATTGAATATCAGCAACCTGTCCCTTCACCTATAATTCAGCAATATAGACCAAGAATACACAAATTTTAAGAGTTATGATTGCCAAGTGATATGTAACCTTTGGGTTTTGTTGCACATACTCCACTATTTTTGCCCTCATTTTCATACTGATTTTCATCAGTTATCTGCTCGGTGCATAGTTGTCAAAGCTGCCTGTGTGAAAGATAACTTTAGAGTTTACGCCTGGTTATGTTCTGTCATCATGAAGTACACTGCAGAAATCAGCATAGTGGGGGTACCGTGTTTTCAGCCTGTTAGCATGGGTGCCGAAAAAAGCCGTTTGGCATTGTGGTGCTGGTGTTGCACTGGCAACCGGCCCGTTATGCGCACGTGACTCATCTAAATAGGAAATAACGTTGATCAAAAGGTGATTCAAAGGGTCAGTGCAAAACACAACATTAATGCCACAATTTTTTTGACACTATTAAAATAAAATTGCGTTACCATGTAATTAATGCGACAGCCCTAAATAAATATTACTTTGCCTCTGATCTTAACGTCGTTGGATGAGAAAAGGAAACTTTACTTGCTAACTAGGTTTCTGTTTATCAATGTAGTTGGCTCTTCGGAATTTAAATCGATGCAGTAGATGAATCGTTACACGTTTTGGGGGCGTTTTGTTTTTTGTTTTTTGCCCTTTTTGACTCACTCTTGTTATGTTTTAATTACAGCAGGATTACATGGTTAGAGAAGAGGAAATATTACTTCCTTGTGTAAAGTGAAACCTTGGCCTTCGGTCATGAGTTTTCTTGTAAGTGACAAATGCCATTAGTCCTGTGATCACACGTCACATGGTCCCATCAGATATTCACCTTGATTTTCACTTCTCTTGCTGCTTTACACCTTAAGTGTTTTAGGGACTCTGTATCATCCAACAATGTAATTCAATCTTTATCATTCTAACACCTGTCTTTTTTTTATAACAGACACCTTTCCCTCTCAGTAATGCCACCACTGATTGGTCTGTTTCATAAAAAGTTTTTGTCAGTTTCTAAATAAATCATTGAATTATTTTATGCGCGTAATGAGAGGCTGTCTGATAAACAACATGTGAAGAACGTGACGAGAAAACACGATGTGTAATTGGAATGTGTCAGTTTCTCAGCAATATTGTTAATAGGATTGGGACATCTTTCAAATAACTTCAATTTGACAAGTGCAGCACCACTCAAACAATTCAGTGAATTCATTGGTTCAGTAACAGAGACTTTAAATAATCATTTTAGACATCTTTGAAGTTGTTGCTGCACTTATCATTGCAGTGTACGGCTGTTGTACGTAAGCAGGGGCCAAACCATTACTTTGATGTTTCCCTCGGCGCTGTTAGTGTGTGTGTCTGCTCAGACAGTTAATACCCAATTGCTGACGGACAGCAGCTGATTGGACAATAGCGACTGAATTGCTCTCTTTGCATCCGAGTGTGCTAGTGCCAAAATGTAGATTGGTGGGAAACCTTGGAGTGTTGCATAGATGTGAATATTGTTTGAAATATTGTCTAATGTACATTTTATTTCACTTATTTTTTCACAATATATACACTGTAGACAAATTGTATGTCACTTTTTGCTGGACAAATTCTAGTGAAATATGCCAACATGTTCCCTGCTGTGGGTTAATGATGTCTGTGGTAAGCCATTTTTTTCTGAAAAGGTTATTCAACCACTAGTTCAGGTTCTGTTGGTAACATTAGTGCGATAACATTAGAATTAGAATGTAATCCAAGTTGTAAGTTTTTAAAAAAAATTCAAATCATCATTCAAAAATGGGTCACATTAGGATGATAAGTTTATGTTTACATATTGATGTGGTTGTATCGTTCAATGCATTGAGGCAACGGATGAATCATTATACCCCAAGTATATATCATTATATGAATCATTATACCCCAAGTATATATGTCACAGTACCTGTCTGTGACAGCTGTGTTTACTGTGTCAGTAGTGGCGTCAAGGTCACATTATACCCATTGATGGTCAGGGAGGAGTGCCCAGGTCTGTGTCTGTGTGTCTGTGTGTGTGTGTGTGTGTGTGGGTAACCTGATGTCATTGAAAGGGAAACCTGCTCATTCACACTGTCACATATTGACTTTTCCTATTTATCTGTGACTATTTCTGTGTCTCCAGCATTATTTGATTTTATTGAACTTAAGGCTTAACCTCCGGCTCTAGGTTTTTGTTTTTTTTACTCCGTTATGACAGCTGTACTCATAATGGAACAGAAAAGGGCATAGTGAAGATTCCGAGAACACCACTTATTGTCTGCAGTTGATGTTTGTGTGTCTGTAATTTATGAAATACAGTATTGTGAAATAATGTAATATAAACAGTGTTCTAAAATAATACAAACGTGTTAGTTATTGGAAACAAAAAATTTTTTTGAAGGCTAATGTTTTTTGCATAATTTGTGATTAATATCATCTGCACACTTTCCGTATTACACCGGAAAGCTGAAAGGAACCACACATATATTTTAAAGGCAAAGACTGTAATGTTAGCCCTTATAGAAAATACTTTTGGTCAGTAAATGAAAGACTGCAATTCTTGAAATGGTGAACACTATTTCAAACAGCAGAGAGGAACGAGCATTATGCAGCTGTCCCTAAACAACAGCTTAGTATCTTGAGTCAATTAATAAGTCAAATACTTTGGCTACTGTTGTGTTTATGTGTATCTGGGCGTACCAGAAAAAAAACTTCTGCGTCCCATGAACCTTCCCTGGACAAATAGAGGTTCATACCCAGTAGAAACAGAGAAAAGCATAAACCAACTCACATTCATGCAATGTCATGATCAAGAATAGGAGCTATCTTGCCTGACTTAATTCCTGGAAATTTTCTACACTTCAATGTATGTGGCTATTATCTTTCTACCAATTTTTTATAATTATATCAAAACACAGACAAGGGCCAGTGCTGCGTGTTTTTTTGTTTTTTTTTGTCTTTTTTTACATGTATCTGTTCGTGTTATTATCTTATCAAATTCATTTCACCCAGTTAACTGCATTACTTGTTTCACGATACATTGGTGATTCTCCAGTCTTATGGATGTGGCCTCTGAGCAGTCAGAACAGATCGCCCATCATAGTGCAACCATTCAGGACACCAGTCATGTGGGATCCCTCCACTTGTTCACGGGTTTCCTTCTGGTCACCTAACCAGCTGTCCTGGGCTGAAGTAGCGGTCTGCGGTCACAGGGCTCATTTGGACTGGACTGCCTTCTGACCGTACCGAAGCCTTTCAAATTGCTATGCGCTAGTGCTCCCAGTTGGTGCTCCTACAGCCTCTTAACTCTCCCCTCTGAAAATGGCCTGTGCTGACACAATTGCTTTCCATCCACCGATGGCTGTTAATGCTCGGTTGGCCGGCCAGTCCTCTGAAATCAAATCAATGGCCTCCATCCCTGTCGACAACCTCCTGTTCCCGGAGAACAATGCTGAATGAGGCTATGCTCTAAGGCCCGGCGGTCTTCCTCACCCTGAGCCAGCGGGCAATCCCTCTCCCAGGTCTGATGCCGCTGCCTTGCCACAACACCAGCCTGCCTTTACAGACAGTGTAGATCGTGCACTCTCCTACCCTGTGATCCCACAGCCATCCTCTCTTCTTTCCAACCACATTAATCGTGGTAATGAGGAACACTTGCTTCTTCAACGTAGCAACTTACTGTTTCCGGGGCAGCCACTGTCCCAGTTATCTTAGATAAACTCCCTGGATTGCTGCACTCACTGCCATCTTCCATTAACAGGGTTGTATTCCATGTGGGGTCCTACGACACGGCTCTTCAGCAGTCACAGCTGACTAAAAAAAGTATTTTGACCTATTAAGCTTTTGAATAATTCTGGTCAGTCTGTTTTTATCAGTGGTACCCTCCCAACACCGGAGCAGGGCGATTTAACAGAATCCTCTGTCTTAACACTTGGCTCCAGTCTGCCTGCAGAGCTCATGACATTGGTTTTATTGACATTTTTAATCTGTTTTGGAATCGTCCCTCACTCTTAGACTGACGGAGTCCACCTCAACTGGCTGGGTAGCTGAACGCTGATGGCTAACCTGCAGCACTCTGTCCAGTGTGCTCCATGTGAACATTGTTTACATCTCACTCCCCTGCCCCAGAGCCTTTTCTCTGCCTGTATTGGCAATTCACAACACTGTTCCTCCTACCAGTCCCCCCGTAGGCCGCATCTGTCAGTACCACTTGCACCAGACTGTACATGCCACACAAGCTCCACTGCTTAACACGGTTAGGGTCACTGACCTGTGCCCACGCCCCAGTCTTGGTGGAAATCACTGTGGTGCATGAGTGAGCCGTCATATTTTATGCACCCACAATGCTCTCTGGGAGAATGACAACAACATGATGGCCTCCTTAAGTAGAACTGATTTAAAAAAAAAATTAAAAAGTGCTTTTTTTTAATACCAGTGCTGTCTCAAAGGACTATTATTTTAAATTATTTTATTGTTTCTTTACACCTGGATTTTATGTTTTGAACTGAGACATGAATGGCGTAAGAGCAAAATTCATTTGAATGAATTTCATGCAAAATTAATGTTTCAGTTCATTTTGTATCCAACTTGGGTAAGAATGTCGGTAATTTACTTTCAATCTGTTCATTGTTGCCTTAGGATTTGGATTTCACCAACAGTTCAAATCTGAGGTTAAGTTTCTTATGTCATACTATACATCTATGTCATAAATTCGGGCATGATGTCATTAGTAAGGTCATACAAGTTATAAGAAGTTCTCTAAAAGTTGCTGTAAATGTCGGCATGATATAAGTTAGTGTGTTCAGTTCCAAAAAAGGATGCTGTCTAGAACAGGCTTTTTGGCACTGGACTTGTGGACTTTGTGAAGTTGACCTTGAGCACATAACGTGAAACTGTAAGAAGACCCTTTATGCTGTTCGAGTATAATTGTGCCATTCTGAGGAATTATTTTCACTGTCACTTGCTCTGGGCAAGGGGTTTGAGATGCCAATAAAACTGACATGCACTGCCATTCTCTAGAGATTTGTGAGTAGCATGCTGTTATTTCAAGGATGTCAAGTCTAAAGCAACCTACAAACGTATGAGCAAAGTGCAGCACAGGAACACACATCAAAACAGAAGTCTTGCTAGTTTGCAAACAATGTGGCTTAAGACAGTTGAGATCATTTGCCAATATAATGGGATGATGGTCAGAGTGGGGAATTACTCCCTCCTATGATTATATTATAATCAGCACAGACTTATTGGACATGGTGAGGGATTAGCTGTAGTGTTTCACAAGCAGTTCAAATGCTATCCCATTAAGATGACTGATGTTTCTTGTTTTGAGATACTTGTGTTTGGAAATTAATTGTGTAACCCCCATCCTCTGCACAATTACATACTGTCCTTCCAGATCTACAAAACCAATTTCTTAAAATTTGTTTTTGATTTTTTGTCACTGCCTTTTTATTAATATATTACCCTGCATTTTGTATTGAAAAGCTTCATTAATTTGTAATGCAAAACAACACAGAAGATTTGTTTTTATCTTAGCATATTGAATTATACTGCTGTAGTGTGGGCAAAAGTAGTTGCAGAATATTGACTTGGACTATTGGGGACCTTTGTGATATGAAAATTGCAAGTACAAAAAGTAACATTGATCCTAACACCACACATCATGCAGTCCTCATTGTAGAAGTGGTGAGACATGACATTTTGTGGGACCGCATGGGACTTTTTGCTTCTTTACAACACATACCCGCTTTAAATGACTGAATTGGTTATAGTAATTAGAAGATTTAAGTCACTGTCAAGTCAAGAAGAACAGAATTTGCTTTTTTCTTTTTAATGTAATAATGTACAATTTCCTTAAAAACACTTCTTGGCCAATTCTGGATGCAAGAGAAAACCCCCCCAACTTCCCTTAATCAAAACTCAGATAAAACACTCTTTCTTCATGTTCTGTTTGCAGGCACTTTGTTGCTTTAAGGATGTGGATCATCAAAATATAAAGAGGAGCCCCAAAACAGTCCCACACTCATTGCAGATCTACAGCTTCTCTGCACTCAATTTTCTTTCATGAACATACAATAACTGCCTCTGTATGATGGCAGCAGGAACCATTTGTTTGATTATTCTTCTGGCATTTGTTATTATGATAGGTATATTAGAGCGATAGACAGAAATGACAGGGCAGAGAGACGGGATGACATGCAGCACAGCACAGCTCAACATTGCAGTACATGGCTTGTGCTCTACCAGAGAGCCACAGGTGACCCAGCAGGATCCTTTTTTGTTTTCCATTGACACACAGTCATCAGTCATTATGCATCAGTCAGGCTCTAGTTCACGTACGACACTTGGTGTGTGTATTTTACCTCTTTCAGTTTAGTTTGATGGGTTGTTTTTTCTTTGTAAGAATGCTGACATGGTGGTCAGCACTCCTGACTTACAGCAAGAGGGTCATGGGTTTGATTGCTGTGGTTGACCACCACAACTTTCTGTGTAGAGTTTGCATGTTCTGTTAGGCTAATCACTCCTTCTATTGCCCTTGACCAAGCCGTAGGTGGAAGATGTGGAGTTTGTCTCAGGGCGCTAGTGTGTGTGTGTGTATTTGTGTGTACACGTCGGCATCAATAAAGTACTGTTCAAAATATTAACATAAATTGGAAGCACCTTTTTTTAAACTTCAGACTGTATAAAAAGTGACCATGACTTATTGTTTTTGCTTATCAAAATAACCATTTTGGCTGCTGAATATTCATGTATTCTCCTCTCCTCTGAATGTTTCTCCACTGAATCCGATTTGCTGTAGTTGAACAGGTTTGGGGACATACTTTAGCGCAAAGATTCACTGAACACGTTTACACACATTAAGGTGTTAAACAAACACACACGCACACACTGAAAGACACATGCCATATGCTGTGACCCTCTTTACGCTGCGTGTTAATTCTTTCTGGTCTGTTTGTTCCTGTGAATGGAGAATGGCCACGTACAATCATTCAGCAACACAACATTTCATTGGCTGCCCGTTCATGAAGCTAGAAGGGTATTGGATTAGGGATCATTATTCATACCCACCCAGTTACACGCACAACACTTTGATAATCCCTGCTGTACAGGCAGACACTCCTATTGGTTAATCCAAATCCAGTGAGGAGGTTAATCTGAGGTGCAGTAGCATGGGGAAGGGGGAGGGGGGTGTTGGTGGAGGTGTTAAATCAATAGTGTATTAGAGTATTGCAAGGTTGCTTAAGGCTTTTAGGCTAGTAAAAACCTAATAGTGGTAGACACTTTCACAGACTTCTGTTAATGTATACAATAAGTATTACAGATATATTCATGTCATTTTATGTAGTATTTTTTGGCTTCTTTACATTTATTTTATAGTTTGCCGTGAAATGTTGCCGCAGCAGCATCCCTTGTTCGCGAGCCCTTTGGGCTTATTAGCTCAGTGTGTTTAGGTGACTGGCAATGCTGCTAATGTTGGCCTCCTTCCACTCACGGCCTGTTATGCACAAAGACTGAACAAAATATGTATGTTGACTCTATGGTATCATATTTATTAGAGTGGAGTTCACAAGGTCAGGGCTTGATGTCTGGTTGAAATTATTGAAATGCTGGTTTGCATCTTTGTATCTCATCTCACAATATTAACAAATGAAACCAAAATGGTGCGGACTTTCCATGAAGTTCTCTGGAATATAGTGGTCGTTGTATCCTAAAGCTGTTCTTGTAGATTAGAGCGGACTGACAAATAAATGTTTGGGCTAAAAGAGGGAAATGAACATCAGCAGGTTTACTGTGTTCTCCTAAGATCTTTCAGCCAAAAATTAATGAAGTCATAGTTAGTTGAACTATTTGATAACAAAGCCAAGGCACTATAGACAACTGTATTTGTTTTGATTTTAATGTTTTTTATTTGCTGCTGTTCCCTTTGCTTTGCTGTTTTCCCTTTATGTAAGATGTTGCCACAGTTAGGCACATACTGTACATGCAACGGTTAATAACGTCTTGCATCTAGAATAGCTTTAACTTCTTTTTCTCTTATTACATTCACTCCACACAAAACATTTTGTATGCTTTTGCGTAATTGATCACACTTATCTCAGAAATGAGCACAAGACATCAAGTACTAATTTTAACTATAGGTGCTTTACAGGTGCAAAAGCCAAAATTGAGCAGTTTGGTGAAGCCTTAGGGGGGGACCACCCACATGGTGCTGCTAATTTCAATGTTGGATGAAGTACCTCAAGTCATACTTTAGTAAAAGGAGAGATAGCTAATTTCAAAAAGACTTGGCTGCAAGGAAAATTGATCCATCAGAAAAGTAGATTTGCCGCAAATGGTAAACGTCAAAGTGTTTCTGGAATAATAGCAATGAGAGTAGAAATGCCAGATTAAACATTTATTCTTTGTCTGAAAATCATATTGATATCATTTTTCTGTTTTTAGCGATTGTTGATGTTTAAGGCCCCATTAAAAAATATATATATTTGATAAATACTGTTGTACCTGCTCTTGCTCTTGCTTTACCACTCAACTTCTGACTCACCTCTCCGTCTCTCACTGTGCATTTATAGTTTTTCAAGCTTTTACCAGCTGATTTGAACGTGAATGCAAATATAGTAAGCACTGGCCAGAGCAGGTAGCATTAAGGAATTATAAGAATAAAGAATATTTCTATGTGCTTTGTGAAGATCGAATCAGTCATTCTTAACCATGATAGAGTCGCTTCAAGTCCTTTGTTATGATTTTTGTAGGTCTCGTGACGACAGAAGACATATTTCTGTAGTCATTTGCAACATGAACTTAAGTGACTCAGGTTTAAGTCTTTCATCTCCACACTCATGCAACTATGACAAAGTATGAGGGCCACAGTTAGAAAATATGAGATGTATAATATAAGAGCAATTTTTTTTAAAAAGCCACGCTATTTTCAGCAAAATTAGAAAATGATTTTAAAAGTCTAAATGTTTGGATACAAAACATGTAATATTTAGAGAGATAAAATATGAATTGTCATTATATGAACTAAAAGGGAGATCAGTATGCCAGCTGGTATATAAAGATGAAGGATTTGGATGCTCCCCTGAAATCCTATAGTCACTGCTACTTGAATAAGAAAATACCAGATTATTAAGTAAATCAATAAGTGATAATAACATTAAAATTAATGTGCTGGGCCTCAGCGGTTTTGTTTGAATTCCAGGGAGTTACTGCTCCTTATATATTGTCCTAAAATATTCTGAGTATATATTGTCTTTAAGGAAGTTGCTGCATTTTGTAAAATGCCCACAGAGGTTGAAATTGATGCAAGAAGAATGATTATTTATCTATTTTGATTAGCTGCTTTATCACATGATGGTCAGTATTTTACAAAATTAATTAGATTCAATATAATTATAATCATGCAGAATTTAGATTTAAATTACAGAGAAGGAAGTTGGAGGCTTTAACTTGTTTTTGTTTCTGAATTACATGGGTGTATTAGATTGCCTGGAAGTCTACTTAATTTGTTTTTGTATTTTTTTTCTACTTCCTCATTCAACAGGTGAGAGACTGAGTGACAAAGAGAGAGAGAGAGAGAGATAGAGGCCATGGACCATCAGAGACAGAGGAGTCTCTCCACATCAGGAGAATCACTGTATGCTGTGCTGGGAGTCGACAAGAACGCCACAACAGAGGACATCAAGAAATGTTACAGGTACCAGTGAAACAGACACACACACAATTTAAGAAAAATACAACAGTGTGCTGTTGTATTTTGTGTTAGTGCCTTGATCCATAAGAAATGACATTTCCTTTAGACATAAACTATGTATGTAAATAAAAAAATGTTAACTTGAAAGTTGAAGAACTGGACACCCCTTTTTCATGTTACATTACGATGCTTACCCACTCAGAAACACACAGTATTTTTCCATGGAGTCCATTTTTTTTTATGCTTGTATAATATCTTTTAACCACTAGAGGGTGCAATAGACTAATGACCACCATTCATTTTCATTTCATCTGAGGCTGGAAACTTTGTAGTTTTGGCTTAATTTGGCTGATTAAATAATCAGAATGTATTGTGCACAAACACAGTCAAACTACCACATGGAACTAATGAAGACATGGTGCTAACTAAATTACATAAACTTCATATTAGCACACAGGCGTCCCTTGCCATACGTGGGGGTTAAGGGCGCCGGCCACTCGCGGCTACATATATGCAGGTACATATGTGCAAATCATAGACCGTGGTGGCAACAACTTATCTTTACTAATCATTCATAGTATTTTATGTTTTGGTCTTTATTTGAGTGAGGACAATGTTGCTCAGAATAGTTCATTTAAACACCAAGTTTAATATCATCCCTTCTCTCACACTCTTTACAGAAAACTGGCATTGAAGTTTCACCCAGACAAGAATCCAGACAACCCAGAGGCAGCAGAAAAGTTTAAGGAAATCAACAACGCTCACACCATCCTGTCTGATGCCACAAAGAAGAACATTTACGATAAATATGGCTCACTGGGGCTCTATGTGGCAGAGCAGTTTGGAGAGGAGAACGTCAACACCTATTTTGTTCTGTCCAGCTGGTGGGCAAAGGTACGAAAGACGGATCAGTCGGTGTGCTCATGACTTTATGCGTCAGCTCAGTAGGTCACATTTTCAGACATGAACCTATTTTCACCATGACAAAATTTTAACGCATCAGAGACACTTTGATCAATTCAGCCTGTGGAATTCCTCAGCCTGGTAGTGATAATGAACTTTTATCAATTTCTGTGAAATTCATATGCAAAGTTCATGGCAAATATTTTTAATTTTTATTTCTGCAAGTAAATCTTGCTCATCTAAAAACTATGTTTGTTTGTGTGTGTGTGTGTGTGTGTGTGTGTTTGTGTGTTTATACCAAAGGTTCTCAAACTTTTTTATTAAAGGTAAAAATTTTGTACAAGGATTTCGGTCTGCAATGCGTGTCAAGTTTGCACACACGCAAATATATTTATATTCATAATTATATTTTATTATGAAAAGGAAACATGTCTTCCTCTTTTTAACTAGTTCCAGAATTTCTTCCATGGAGACATTTGTTGAGTATCTCTCTCTCTCTCTTTCTTCCCTTTCCTCTGTACAGGCGTTGTCTGTCTTCTGCTGCCTGGTCACAGGGTGTTACTGCTGCTGCTGCCTGTGCTGCTGCTGTAATTGCTGTTGTGGTAAATGTAAACCTCGGCCGCCCATGGATCAGGAGCCCGAGTTCTATGTCTCCCCCGAGGACTTGGAGGCACAGATGACCGCAGAGGAGATAGGTGAGCACTGGTTGCCCTTAACAGCCGGTTTTGGTGCTCAATCAAGTTTTGATGGTTGTGTATCTATTGAAATAGTGTCATTCACACACATCACTGAAAGCACACATGTATAACCTCTCACACACATATGATCTTGCACACACACGTTGAACCACTCGCATACATATCACATGGAGACACCTGTACAACGTCTCACACATTCACACAGGTTCAAGGTTTTTTAGTAGCGCGTGCACATGCTTTTAGCGGTTTGCGCATTTGTGTGAGAATGACACTATTCTGAGTTTTTTTACAAGTGGTTTAACAGTGACAAAGTGTTCTATTCTATTCAGTATGTTTCCATTAATTTACTTTAATATTGTAAATATTATTTGCCATTTTTGTTGTGCTACAGTTTTTGCACAACTTGGGTGAAAGTTCACATGAAAATAAGTTGGAACAAAACACTAACAATTTGCCTGACCACTCCTCATTTCAAGACCAACACCAACACAAATGACTACTCTACAACAAATACAAGAGTTTGTTTTTCTCCACAGATGGTGGTAAACCGATCACGGTGCAGCCGTCCATGGCAACAGAAACTACTCAGCTCACCGCCGATGCTCACCAAGGCTACAAGACGGACGCATACTAGCCACACACAAACACACAAATACACACATACATTTACAGTATGAGCACACTGGGACAGAAATATCAAGCAAAAATTCCAGTTCATTTTGGAAGATTTCTACCACTTCAAAAGTTAGTAGGAGCTCTCAAGCTCAAATCATACTTTTACCTTTCTAAATGTCAAATGGAGTAGGAAGAGGAAAGAATTAATGAGGAAGATGGGAGAAAAGAGGAAATCACACACCATGAGTCATATTCTTTAAAGAGTGGAAAGACTAGAAAACCGTACATAGTATTTATTTTTGACAATATGTTATTCAAAATGAGTACACATGTAAATATGTGTAGGCAGATTTTCACCAGGCTCTAGTACACTGGATTACACTGTACTAAATACACTGGATTTTAAATGTTTCTAATTATGTGTCATGCCAAGGAACATGGATAAAAATATCCAAACTTCATCACAGACAGAGGGGATACAAAAACATTTCTGTCTGTTTAAAAGCAGTGTTCTGCAGTTTGGAAAACACAGAGAGGAAAATGTATAGTAGGAATTTCATCCGCTCAGAACTGCAGGGAAGACAAAGAAAAAAGGATTTCACAGTAACTGTGCCTGACAGCTTCAGTACACAATCAACATAGAGGTTCATGGTGTGGGTTCCAAGTTCACAAGCTTCTCGGCCACTATGCGATCACCAACTATGTTTACGTGTGAGTTATTATTGATATCAGTCCGATCAAGATTGTATAAACATGCCATGGCCCGTGGCAATATTCTATATTGCAATAATAATATATTTTGGCTGTCAATGGGTTTGTCACTCTAAAAGTCACAAACTTGATGGCATCTTGATGTCTGTGGAAACATAGCAAGGCATGAGTTATAACATTTGTAGCACTTTTATGATACCGTACTTTCTGTGACAACGTTAGTTAGCCAAAGCTGTAATAGCATCTAAACTTGTCAGACATGAGCCAAAGATACCACACATTTGGAGAGGAGGAACTCTTTCTCATGATGAAGATCTGGGAAGAGATAGATGTTATGAAATATTTAGATGAACACAAATGCTGAAATGAAATGAAATTTTCAGAAGAAAAATTCAGAGTTAAATAAACATGTCTGTGTATCTCATATGGGAGCATGATTGCAAAGGAACACGGCTCATGTTGGCACCATCACACTGCGATGGGGTTGCGATGAGGATCAGCACCTCCAAATCTGAAGCCATGGTTCTCTCATGGAAAAAGATAGCTTTAGATACTTTGATTCTTAAATCTTTTTTGTTTAGACCTGAATAACCCTGTCTGAGAAAACACCCATCCTTTTAGCCGATTTAGAAACTGGACTCTACAGGAGGTAGGTAAGTAGGTTATTGTTGCTGGGACTGTTGAGTAAAGAGCTGATAGTGCTGTCTACAGTAAGCTTTGACCGACTGCAGGGTGTTTATTTGTCCTCAATATCCTCATCTCAGTGTGGAAAAGCATTATTAAAGCAGGCTCATATTTCATCAACAGCTGCTGTGCTGGCAGGCAGAAATCACTCAGTCTGGTTTAGGGCTGCAACGAATAGGCGACATAATTGAACATGTTTGACGATTAGTTTCATTTGAACTCACAGGATTTAAGAATATTTTAACTGAAATGTGCATTATGCATTTTAAACAGACAGAACAATGCAGCCAGAAAGGCCAACAGTCAGAAAGGAAGAAAATGTAGAGCTGAGCTGAGCTGCCTTGATTTCCTACTCTCTCTGTTGTCGGCTGTCTAACTATGCTGCGTTTTAACCCAATGTCAGTGTCAACAGATTATTGAGACACCCTAGTTAGATGAATAGAACGACAGCCCACATCACAAGCCCATGTGACCTGTTGCAGAAGCTTCTCCAATGGTTGACATGTTAAGATGTTCATTTTCATATCTCTCAAAGGATCCAAAGTGTGCCAAAATTTTGGTCACTGAAAAATTGTCAGAGAAAAAAAAAAGATTATTTCCTATAATACTCCTCACTTCCTCTTTCTTCCTCCTGTTCTCCGTGACTACTCTAATATCTCCATATTTTAACATCATCACGTATGAAGGACATCTGTCTATACACTCCCTGATAGAGGCATTATAAACACGTGCACACACAATCACCTTTTTCTGCTCTCTGTATTTCATTCATAAACACTGGTTAAGCCCATTTTGTGTTTTTAGTTTTTAATTTGTTATATGAGAAAATAAGATGATGTAATCTTTATGTGTAGATTTCATTGTTTTGTCATTTTTCAGTTGGAAGAAAAGTTAAATTAATATTTTTCTTTGTAGATTTGATTTTGTTTGTTTGTTATTTATGTCATCGATGAAGTGATGAAGGGAGCTTGTTGATATCCAAAGTCTTATTTGTTTCTGTGACAAAAGTTTTGTAGATCTAAAAAAAAGTCTCTTAGCAACTGAAAAGCAGTTTACAACAATGGGACTTCATAGGTGTTCATGTCGTTTTCTCAAATTACAGTTAGTATGTTTTTTGTTAATAATGATTGATGATGATAATATAATTTTAGCTCACAGGAAATCAGCATTGCTGGTGTTTGTTTTGTGACTTTGAATAACAAAACGATACATATATGGATCAGAACAGGCCAATGTTTCATCAGTCATACTTTTTACTACATATCTTGAGAATGTGCAATAAGAGTTAAAGAGCGTCTGACAGCACTGTCACCCATTTTATACCAAACTTGTTCATCATGATACTGCAGCGAATCTGCACATTAGAAAAACTGAAAACCTTCTAAATAAGCTCAGTGTGAAGCATCCGACAAAAACAAAACATAATAATGAAAGACATTCATTAGAGTTAATATGCCCAGGCACAACCAGACAAATGTTTTACTTGATTTGTCGATCAAGTCCCTCATGCTGGCCTTGTAATCAACGAAAAATGAGGACTCTAAAACAGTACAAACGTAGTTTTTGAGGCCTCGTTTGAGTTTTTGACTCCAGAGCATTAATATGTCCTGTTTGTCTCAACCTTCCTAGAAAGAGACACAGGTTGAATTTTTTTTTCATTTGACCTTCCAACTCTAATCTGCTTTCCTATCATACTATAGATTTGATCCAATCTTTTGTATTTTATTTCTTGTAACTTCCTGTCATGTGGTCATTGACCAATGAAATGCCAATGAAAGTCATATCGTTTCTCTGTCAACTAATCATGCAATGCTGAGGCTGCGTCAAGTCTGAAAAAGTCATGAAACTAAAACAACATAAGTGTGAAATACCAATAATGAAATGAAATTATTTTATTTATCTTATTTTTCTTATCTTTTTAATCATTGGTTAATTACTAGCAAGTATGTGAAAGCGATTTATAGAATTTTAGATGTGGACCTTTTTGACATGATGTGACAAAATGGTGGTCCTGCTGTTTATAACACACAGTGGCACTGTAGAGATTTTCTGTTTTAGCATGGATTAGTCATGTTTGCATCAGATATGTGGGTGAAAATGAATTATCTGATATAATGTTGTACAATAAATGTTTCTGATCCTTTAGAGGCTTGTTATCTCTGTGGCTTTTTATTGAGAATCCTGCACTTTCAGTCAAAGTCCAAGCTGAAATACTGTTGGTTATGTCAGTGTGCAAATGGTTTCTACCTTCATGAAAATCCTGGAAATGTAATGAACGCTCAATATGGGTTTTTATATTAACGTGAAAATCAATAGTCTTCTGATTTTGAACATCGACAGCAGGTTGAACAACCAATCCCATAATTCCGTGTGTATTGCAATTGTCACTTGTTCACGAGAGGGGGAGTCATTCTGCAGGGGAGTCTGTTGGTGAGTGCTTTCTTTTTGTACTTTGATGCCTTCTCGTGAACAATGCTGTGTCTTTTTAAAACTGGAGCCAAGATGTGTTCATCCCCAATTTTCTCTACTCCGACATTTTGTGACTGTCTTTATTTTTGTTTACCTAAATGGCTACCCTTAGACTGAGTAATGTTCTCAGCTGCCTTATACATTACTAAAAGTCCACCACATTTTCATGTTACACATCACAGCCTGCATTATTGTCCCAGTAATGTCAGGTCAGACACCATTTATGAAAAATCTTGTATGGAGATGCATGTGGAAACTAAAAATCAGTCAAATTACTACAATTACATTACAAACAAAAATGGCATGTAAAATTTAAACAAGAAAAATGAAGTATTATCGCCTAAATGTGGTAATAACATCTCACTGATAATGAAATGCCACAAATAGCTGCTTACAGAAGAAAGGGCAAAGAGTGTGTGTGTAACTGGAAAAAGAACACAGACGCTCATGGTCATAATCTCTCCACATACCAAACACTAACTCGCATGGTGAGTGTGTGCGGGGACTGTGGGACGAGGGACTGTACTGAAACCTGATGCCCCCCCAGCTCAGATGATCCTCTTTCTCTCTGACACTTGACTGTGGGGGGTGAGAGGGCCGTGAACCAATGAACCAGCGTCCCTGCCTGTGGGACAAGACAAATGGAGCATTGAATAAAGCTGGAGAGGGAGAACAGGACGAGGAAGGGAAAGGAGGGAGGCAGAGCAATGAAGTGGTGTTCAGTGTCAGAGGATCTGAAGTGGAAAAGCTGCAGCAGATTTATCTGGAACTATCGAGACTTCAACGCTGACACGCCGTGTTTGGAGTTTTGGATGGTTTCCCTCTGACAGACTGCAAACTGAAGCCAAACGCTTTTCTTCAACTCCAGTTAAAGTCGTCAGCTGATGCCAACAGTGTGATTTGTGTAGTTTGAGAGCTGAGACAGACAACCTGACACCATCCACAGCTTGTGTCATTTTGGAACTTCATGCAAAACTTCAAGCAGCACGCCATTTTCTTTAAGCAGAAATATGAAATTTCATTAACTTTAATACTGCTTTTATTTTAGTTCTTTTCTACGCAAGTCCTAAAGGAAGGTTTACTTGGTGGATTTATTAAGGAAAACGCATTTGTGCTTTAAAGAGGATGGACTCAGGACTCTCAGTGGTTTTGCTGCTGTCCTGAAAGGATCCCAAATTTGAGTTTTGATTTCTTTTTGGGTCTGGTTTGGTCTATTGCTGAGTCAGAAGACAGCAAGATACAAAAACAATAAAATTTTAGTAAATTAACCAACCACGTTTACAAACTTACGATTGAGAAGTTGATCAACATTAAACTTTAATACAAGCTGACAGACTCAACTAGTCAACAGTTTAAAGGACCAGAAACTCACTGAGAACCATCATTGGATGCAGAGGAAGGTAATCAGATACTTTTATCCTCCTTGTCTTGTGTTTTATCATTACTTGCTGTATTTCTATTGCCAATTTTACACAAAGCAGGGAAATCTTTTCCCTTGCATTGCTGCCTTTGACTGCAATTGCAAAAACCTAACTTCCTCCTGGGAAAAGTGTAACAGAGTCTCAGGCAAGAACCTGCAGATCCAACTTATACAATCAGTGATCGGTTTGAGAAGACGTTTGCATGCTTTTGAACTTGAACACACAGCTAGTGGGCAACTGTTATGGTTCAGGTTTATCCTTTTAAGTTTCTTGTAGAACACACAAGCTTGCCAAACAAACAAACCTCTTACCTGCGTCCATATTTTTCCATTTTTTTCTGTGGAATGCACAGATGTGGACCATCTTTTGATGTGAAGTGATTTTAATTTCTTTTCCCAGTATTTCGTGAGCAATTTTCATTGTAAATGCTCCAGATTTATTATCGCGATTGTCTTGAAAATGAGATGCCAGCTGTCATAATGACCTCGGTAGAACAAGAACTGTGCAAACGGGGTGAAAGGAGTATTTTTCTTTTTGGTTTTGCATGGTTAAAGGTTTAGATGTATAGACATGAATATAGACATCAGAACATATGTCCTCTTTAAAAGTCATGTTTTATGTTTCAGGAAATGGGAGCAGTATCAAATAATTGCAATTTCTATTTAAAGATCTAGAACATACAAAGTCCTCACACAGTTGTGCTGTTGGCAGGAGGAGTTGTGGTCGAGAGGAGCGGCCATGTCCCTGCCAGAGGAGCTGAGCTGCCTGCAGGTTGGCAGGGCAGCAGAGAGCGAGGCTGCACTGGGAACGCTGGAAAAACAGCTGATCTGTCCCATCTGTCTGGACCTCTTCACCAAACCAGTGGTCATCCTGCCCTGCCAGCACAACCTGTGCAGAAAGTGTGCCAATGAACTCTACCAGGTGTGTGTGAGAGAGAGAGAGAGAGAGCATGTGTTGGAATCAAGGTGTGTATGTATATGCGATGAACGCACAGAAACACTCACAGTGACGGATTAAGTACCCCAAAGTTGTATTTGAGTAAAAGTAGAGATATCTTTGTTTCTTTGTAACTTTGTTTGTCGTTTCCAGTACGATTGGCCCATTGGAAAAAACACTCAAGTAAAGTTATAAATGGATCCCGTGTAAATTTAAGTTAAAATCAAAAATAGTTTTGACACTAAATGACAATAAACTTGTCATCATGTTCAGTCATCTGCACAGTGAAAGCGAGAGCATGGATCCTCCACATCTCCCCATCCTAACTATTTTATGCCAGTAACATATAAATTAGCATATTTGGTGACGGTGTACCATACAACAACAATATCTGACACAGTGCGCATCTTGTGGATAAAGCATTTTCAAACGCCCAGGTGTTGGACACAATTATGATAAGTTACCAGGATGACCTCAAATATGATCGGAGCTTGTAGAACTTTATATGACTCTTACACATTGAGTACAGATGACTGGCATCAGGTTGTAGACATGGGATGCTACCCTGTAAGACAAAATGAGCTCTGTCTTCCTTTCTTCCAACACGTATAAACTATCTATTAAGAAAATGTTGTGGTTCTATGCGCTGGTCTCATGCACTGCTGGACGTTTTTTAAATATCTATTTATTGATTGATTATCTGTCTATAGTGTTTATACTATCTTTAGGTCACAATCCATTTTTTGCTAATCTTGTGCTCGTATGCTTTTGGTCATGTTGTGCAAGATGAATTCCTCTTTGTAGCAATAAAGGTTCATTTGATTTGATGCACCGATGCAAGCGAGAGCAAAATAGCATGGAGCTAAGGTTAATGTTGTTGGCATCCAGGAATCAACTCCTGCGCAATCCTACAACAGACGCCACCATGTATAGCATTCGTTGCATCACATCACGTAGCATTAGCACTTACTTAAACTGTCCTTCCCAAATTTGCTGGATTTTGCTAAGCTAAGCGTGTGTATTCAAACCGGCAACTGTGTCCCAGTGTTAACAAAATCTCGGGAATGGACACCCACAATGTGTATGTAATGTGTGTGTATTCAGACTGCGACACACAGAGGCTGCTTAACTTCGTCTGGTTTTGTGTGAGCATTGTGCCCATGGTGCCCATGGTGCAGCTGTGCAGCTAGCAAACAAATTGCCACGTAATATGCTGGCTTGCTGCTAGCATGTTTGGTATCTTGTTTCTTTGCAAAATTCTGGATATTTTACTTACCTTCCTGCTTCCTTGAAACAGTTAAATACTCTTTATTAAATACTTTGAATATCTTGACAGCACTGCACACATCTGTCAACACACACTTTGTGCTTTGTAGTGTGGGAGTTTGCTACATTGTTCAGAACACACATACGCACACAGAACCTAACAAAGCGAAGAGCAAATCTCAAACAGCTGTGTGTGTGTGTGTGTGTTTGTTGGTGTGTTTACAGTGGACTATCACTTACTAAAACGAGACACAGTCAACATTTAAGAGGTTTGTTCATACACAGCATGTGTAAAGTCTGACCTATATTTACTGTATTGTGCTGCTTGGAGCCCGATGCTCTACAATGGAAGGAACAGCTTGTAAAATAAGATGAACCATGAGCCAGGATAAGTGAGACTCTTCACAGTGTTACACACCACAACAGTGTCAACTTAGAAACAATTTAATCAAGAAAACAATAAAGATAGGCAGATATTCTGTGCCTTCAGGGAGAATTCAGACCCCTTCACTTTTTCACATCTCGTTTTACAGCCTTATTCTAAAATGATTTTCCTCATCAATCTGCATGTCGTCCCCACAATGGCAAAGTGAAAACAGAATATTAGAAATGTTTGTAAATTTACTGAAAATAAAAACTGAAATATCATACTTACATATGTATTCAAATGATATTTCTGTTTATATTTCTTATAAATTTGCAAAAAA